>JAWNNC010000173.1:0-34354 GCA_035043275.1 Drosophila tanythrix | reverse complement strand
GATGTGCCGCACGTAAAACGCGAGGATTTTCAGCTCACCGATATAAGCGATGATAGCTACCTCACCTTGATGAGTGACAGCGGAGGCTTGCGCGAGGACCTTAAGATACCAGAGGGCGCATTAGGAGCTTCTTTGCGCGCCGACTACGATGCCGGCAAGGATCTTTTGTGCACTGTGCTGGGAGCCTGCGGCGAAGAGTGCGTTATTGCCATCAAAAATAATACTGCTTTGGATAAATAAGCTAGCTGATCGGGGTAATTGTCATCCACCGACCTGATACTGGAAAAGTGTAATGATATATTGAAGTAATATCAATTAAATGATTCAAAATACAAAATACAAACATATGTTGGAGACAACGCCCAGGATGCAATGAACAACAAAAGGCCACTCTCAATATATGTATGTAAAATAACTTTCTTAGCAACTAGTTTGAAACACATTTAGCTCCTCGGCCCAACGACAACTGGACAATGGACAATGGCTGCGACTGCATCCTTGCCTTCGCATCCTTGTGGCAATCCAGATGGATAGTGGCCATGGCAGCACGAGCACCTCATCTGCGATCAAAAAAACAAATCATGTTAGTTTAAACAGTTAACATAATTAATAGTTAATATTAATAGCATGAGTTACACTGAGAGGCAACTTACCCGCATGCAGCACGCATCTTCATGCACGCCAATCATTTCAGCTTGCCAACGTCCGGCATATGGCAAATGGCCAACGGATCGGACAACTTCTCCGGCGTTTTGCTTTTGCTTTTGCGATTCGCAACAGCGGCTGCTGCCTTGTGCGCCTTCTTTGCCTGGAGCCGTTTGTCTTTGGGCGACAATAGAAACTCGGGCTTGTTTTTCAGCTTCTTGTGACGCACCGTATCGATGGCCGCCAGCTGCTGGCCATAGTGAAAGTCCACGCCACTCGCATTCTGTACGGTGCGACGCTTCCGCTTCGAGTGACGCTGGCACAGTTTCTTCACCATATCATGGGTGTACAGTCCGAAGATGCCAAGGAAATTCTCATGTCCGTATTCGGACGGGACGACACGCGTCTCGCGCGGCTCATCACGCCACTGAGCGGCCGACGCAAACAGACGCTGCTGTTCCAGCTCCAGCTCCATTTCCAACTCCTGGTGCAGATCATCCGACGAACCCGATGAAACACCACCTGGCGTGGCCTTCGCTTGCTGCTGCTGTGTTGCCAGCAGTTTCGGCAGCGGAGGCGGAGGCTGCGGTGGCGGTGGTGTCATTTTCCGTACAGTGCCCTGCACATTGCGAGTCTTATACGGTTTGGCTGTCGGTGCCTGTGCCGTTGCCACTGTTGACCTTCTCGATGCCATCGCTGTGCTGGGAGCTTTAGCTGCTGTCTGCAATGCTTTGCCCTTAAGCGATGCGTTGCTGTTCAGCTGTTTCATTGTTGTTGTTGTTTCTGCTGCTACTGTTGCTGTTTTGCCGCTGACCATAGCCATTTTTGGACTGGGCAGCTCGAGAGCATCCTCCTCATCGATTTGGCGCGGTTGCTGTTTGGTTTTGCGTGCACGCCGCAACGCCTGATGCAAATTCATGCGACTCTGGACGACTTCAACAAAGTCTGTCGTCAGCGGTGGCGGCGTCGGCGTCCTTTGCACCTTTGCACCAACGGGCCCCACACACGGTGGCGCCACCTTTGCACCAACGGGCGGCAAAGCTGAAATGCGTTTGATGGCCGGCTGCTTGACATCCGAACGTGGCGATCGTTGTTGCCGGACAGCTGAGGCAGTTGCTGCCGCCACCATCGACGAGCGCACCGACGATGTTGTTGCTGTTGGTGGTGGTGGTGGTGGTGGTGGTGGTGGTGGCTGCTGCTGTGTGGCATTTGACTTTCGTAGCGGCACTTTGGCGCCCAGCGAGTTCTGCTGCTGCTGGCGCACCATCTTCCCCGACAACACCTGCTTTAGCAGTGGCATGGGCCGTGGACGTGGTATTGGCCGTGGTGGTGGCGGTGGCGGACCCATCATCATCAACATTGCGGGATCATCGGATTGCTTTTCCTCGCACAACGGATCGCTGCTGGTGGCGCCTGGCGCCATATTGCAACGGTTTTTCGTGTTGCCACTTGACGGTGATGCATTGACGGTTTTGGGATTGACAAGCACCAGGGGCACATTGTCGTCCAGCTCGCTGAGCTTGAGCGGCTCGATGCCAGCATCATCATCCTGCGAAATGAGAAAATGCTTGCGTATGAGCATCTCCTCGGTGTCGCGAGACAACACGGATTGCGGGCAGACAATGTAGTTGGCATCGCCAATTAAAGGCACTATTAGGCTGGAGATGTAGGCGTTGCCCACCTCATGTACAGTCCGAATGTTGTTCTCCTCCAGCTGCTTGTAGAACGCGTCCAGATCATCGTCCAGCCGTAACATTAGAAACTGCTGTTCCGCATTTATCTCGTGCACCTCCATCTGCAGCTCATCGAGGATGCGGCGCATCTGGACCGGATCCTGCAAATGCAGTTCATATGCAATTAATTCAAATTCGGATTGCTTAATATTGCCTCCACTTCAAAATTGTATACGCATGCATATTTATATATGTATGTAACATATTTATATGTATGTTTATATATAAACATATGTATATATAAATGCATAAATATATTTATGTATCTGTATTTGTTCACATGACCAAGTGCAATAAAACAACCACAACAGCAACAATCCAATAATGGAAAACCCGATTTCGATGCGTGTCGTGTTTTTTCTACATATTCATTTTTTTTGCGCTCGTGTGGCACTTACACTTACCGCATCGGGCTGCTCCTTGAACACTTCGGATACCAGCTGAAAGAAGAAAGCAAAGGTTGTTGCGGAGGGGGGTGGGGGAGGGAAAAACGGAGATCGTGTTTAGTCAACGGATGTCAGAAAATGGATTTTTGTTGCTCTCTCTCGCTCTCTCTCTGAGACTTCTGCTGATTTTTACTTACCCTGTGTACATTGAGAAAGTCGCGCATGGCACGCTGGCAGTAGATAATGTCATTCTTCAGGTCCAACGGCAGCACGTAAAACTTTTCTATGTAGTACTTGAACAATGAGGAGGAGTCCTTGGAAACATCGTTGGTGCTGCTGCTGTTGTTGGTGTGGTTGTTGTTGGTATTTGTGGTGGCATTCATCTTGGGTTGAATTTAGTCGGGATTCGTTATCTAAGGCATTGGCGTTGCACATATACACCTCCTGCACTACGCTTGTTCTCCGCTTTTCTTTTTTGCTGTTTTTTTGCTTTTTTCTTTTGTTCTGTTTTTAAGCAGAGTTAGCAGCGCGATTTCAAAATTCGCTGCTTGCTCGTAGCAAAGTCGGCGCAGGCAGCAACAACAACAAAAAGGAATCCAACAAACATCAACTAAAACTCTCAATATTACGTTCAGTGCATTTCATAAACAGTGACCCGAAATACTCAATTAGTGTAAAAATCTAATAAAATGCAACCGTATGTATTCATTATAACTGTGATATTCGCTACCATCGCCAGCAACGCGCCACAAACAAACGGTATGCCAAGTTTGCTGCTCATCGAAGTCTTTATTTAGTGCATACACACACACACACACATATGGCCAAACCACGCACTTGCGCAATAACGTAACAGCAACTCTGTGTGTGTGTGTGTGTGTGTGTAACTTTCGTAAACAGAGAACGTTCAACGTTATTCACAGCGCTGCTGCGTCGCTGCTATCGAACTGGGCAGCTGCAAAGATCCGTTCACCTTCAACGCCACCGATGTCGACAAGGAGCCGGGCCTGTCTGCCATACGACGGTAAGTGCGAGCGAGAGACCAGACCATGTACCGCTAAATATCCATTTGGAACTCATGACAAAAAAAATCATTTACTTTTCTTCGTTTTTTTGCCTCCTTCACATAATTTCACGTGTTTCATGTTCTTTGCCACATTTCAATTAAAATAAATCGAATATTTTACTTTCTTTGTTTTTTCTTTTTCGGCTGACCCTCGAAATGAAATTTTATTACAACATGCTAACATCTGTTCATTTTCTTTGCCCCATCCAGACTACGATCTCGCCATACAGCGGATGTGCGTGCAGCGCGGACCGGACGACAACATGGATCGATGCGCGGACACAATCTACTAAGAAAGTTCATATGTGCTTCTGCCAGGGTGATCTCTGCAATGGAGCCCAAGGCCATTGGACGCATAAGCGACTGGTGCTGCTAACATTCGCTATTTTGGTGCATTCCAAATGGTTAATTCAATTGTAAAACGTATTAATCCATAAATTTATTAAATCTATAAATATATCAAACTAAAATTAGTTTATTGGTCATTGCCTTAGGCATCGCTTTCAGCATTAGTTAAATATTAATTAAAGTTAAGTTGTCTGGTGCAATTGGGGCACAGGCGATGTGGCTGGTACCGACCACCGTCCGGATGGCACTCCTGATGGAACTGCTGGAAGCAGTGAACGCACGGATATTGGACGCTCTCACACAAATTGCATTCGTTGCATCTCAGCCCCGATTCATGGAAGTCAGTTTTCCTTTCTTGTTGCATTTTCCGTAGTTCCATTTATTTATTATCCGTTCTTTTCTCATTTTCCGTTCCTCTTCCATATTCCGTTCTTCCATTTTCCGGTCTTCTTCCATATTCCTTTCTTTCATTTTCCGTTCATCCATTATACGTGCTTGTACTGGACCCTTGCCCAATGCTAGTTGTCGGTATATGTCAGTCGCCACCGCTAATAGTTGCTGCAAAAGAGAACGTCTGCATTGATTAGGATCGATAGATAGATTAATATGAAAGGATCTTAAATTGGCATACGCTTTGCAGCTCGCCAACGACGGGATTAACTAATCCAATGAGCTTCGCGTCTTTCTTTAAGCGGCGCCCTTGTCGAGTGATACGGGTGGTGGTGCTGCTGCTACCGCTGTTCGGTCCACCGATGCCATTCGGTGTCCTCATCATGCCCAAATTGCCCATGAACATCTGCTGGGCGAGCGGCTCCGGCAGGATGCCTGGAAAATAAGTTCTCAGGATCACCCGGATTTGGTGTGCGAGAAGACGGCCAACTATTTGGCAATCTGGTCGATCAATTTAGAAATGGAGGAAAAGCACGAACTGATGGCTCATGTGGCGCATCACTTCATCTACATGCAGTACATCCTGGAACTGGCCAAGCAGCTAGATGTGGATCCGAGGTCCTGCGTCAGATCTTTCTTCTCGAAAATTCAACAATGCGTACCAGAGTATCGGCAGCAATTCGAGAGCGAAATCGAGGCCTTCAAGGGACGCATTGAGAAGCGGGCACAGCAGAAGTTAGAGGGAGCCATCACACAGGCGGAGACAGAAGATCGGGAGGCCCGCATCGGACCAGGTGGCTTAGATCCCAACGATGTCTTTGAATCTCTGTTCGATGAACTGAGATCTAGCTTCGAGTCGCGCGATATTGAGCTATTGCAGAAGATAGTTGCCACGATGCCGGTGGATCAGGCCGAGTATCACATGGAACGCTGCGTAGACTCGGGTCTCTGGGTGCCAAATGCCTCCGATATCACTCTCTGCATTGATACGCCCGTGGACAATTGCGATGATAAAGAGAAGGATGATGATTCATCAGCATCGCCAGAGAAACCCAGCGAAGTCAATGCGCCAAAGAACAAGGAGAAATTGGAGCCGGAGAAGGAAAAGGAACCTATTTATGCTGGCGTTAGCACCGAGGACGTTGACTGATCGATCCTCCAATAAGATTTATCGTACTCACTGTCTTGCAGCCATTTAGTTTGTTGAGTGACAGATTGCCAGATTCATCCAAGCATTTTGAATCACCTTTAAGTAAATGGTGTGTGAGACTAGGCTCAAACTAAAACCGAGCACACACAAGCAGCCTGCAGAATATTGATCTACATTAATCATATTATAATTCATTTGGTTTCACATCTCAACGATTCTCGAACTAATAAAGTCTCTGACTCTCTTAAGGCTTATCAGGTTTATTTCACAAAATAAAGTATCGTTAACCTTTGCAGAGTTTTAAGAATGATTAGAGAACAATGTACATATTTACAACTTAATATATCAATATTACAGTTTATTTAATTGAAACACATTTACATAGTATCGACTGCCTTATGCGTGTAGTTTGGTTTGGAAAACAAAGCGATTTAAAGATCACTGACTAAAAAATACAACAAATATTCTTTCGTCGTACATCGTCTACATACGTATATATATTTAGTTAATCCGTTGTCAAATATTTAAATACATATCTAAATATGTAAAAAAAAGAAAAAAAAACAAAAGAAATGGAAATTAGACAATATATGCATGTCTTTCAGTTCCCTTTTCTTCACAGCGTACCGCGTGTAAAGTTTTTAACAAGAAAATTTTGTCAAAATGTCGGATTCTGAAGGGGAGCATTTTGGTGGCGGCGAGTCGGGTGCTTCCAAAACCTACCCGATGCAATGTTCGGCGCTGCGCAAGAACGGATATGTGATGCTTAAGGGACGCCGTTGCAAGATCATGGACCTCGAAGACAGGCAAGCATGGCCACGCCGAAGTCCATCTTGTTGGCATCGACATATTTACACAGGAAAAGTACGAGGATATTTGTCCCTCCACTCATAACATGGATGTGCCGCACGTAAAACGCGAGGATTTTCAGCTCACCGATATAAGCGATGATAGCTACCTCACCTTGATGAGTGACAGCGGAGGCTTGCGCGAGGACCTTAAGATACCAGAGGGCGCATTAGGAGCTTCTTTGCGCGCCGACTACGATGCCGGCAAGGATCTTTTGTGCACTGTGCTGGGAGCCTGCGGCGAAGAGTGCGTTATTGCCATCAAAAATAATACTGCTTTGGATAAATAAGCTAGCTGATCGGGGTAATTGTCATCCACCGACCTGATACTGGAAAAGTGTAATGATATATTGAAGTAATATCAATTAAATGATTCAAAATACAAAATACAAACATATGTTGGAGACAACGCCCAGGATGCAATGAACAACAAAAGGCCACTCTCAATATATGTATGTAAAATAACTTTCTTAGCAACTAGTTTGAAACACATTTAGCTCCTCGGCCCAACGACAACTGGACAATGGACAATGGCTGCGACTGCATCCTTGCCTTCGCATCCTTGTGGCAATCCAGATGGATAGTGGCCATGGCAGCACGAGCACCTCATCTGCGATCAAAAAAACAAATCATGTTAGTTTAAACAGTTAACATAATTAATAGTTAATATTAATAGCATGAGTTACACTGTGAGGCAACTTACCCGCATGCAGCACGCATCTTCATGCACGCCAATCATTTCAGCTTGCCAACGTCCGGCATATGGCAAATGGCCAACGGATCGGACAACTTCTCCGGCGTTTTGCTTTTGCTTTTGCGATTCGCAACAGCGGCTGCTGCCTTGTGCGCCTTCTTTGCCTGGAGCCGTTTGTCTTTGGGCGACAATAGAAACTCGGGCTTGTTTTTCAGCTTCTTGTGACGCACCGTATCGATGGCCGCCAGCTGCTGGCCATAGTGAAAGTCCACGCCACTCGCATTCTGTACGGTGCGACGCTTCCGCTTCGAGTGACGCTGGCACAGTTTCTTCACCATATCATGGGTGTACAGTCCGAAGATGCCAAGGAAATTCTCATGTCCGTATTCGGACGGGACGACACGCGTCTCGCGCGGCTCATCACGCCACTGAGCGGCCGACGCAAACAGACGCTGCTGTTCCAGCTCCAGCTCCATTTCCAACTCCTGGTGCAGATCATCCGACGAACCCGATGAAACACCACCTGGCGTGGCCTTCGCTTGCTGCTGCTGTGTTGCCAGCAGTTTCGGCAGCGGAGGCGGAGGCTGCGGTGGCGGTGGTGTCATTTTCCGTACAGTGCCCTGCACATTGCGAGTCTTATACGGTTTGGCTGTCGGTGCCTGTGCCGTTGCCACTGTTGACCTTCTCGATGCCATCGCTGTGCTGGGAGCTTTAGCTGCTGTCTGCAATGCTTTGCCCTTAAGCGATGCGTTGCTGTTCAGCTGTTTCATTGTTGTTGTTGTTTCTGCTGCTACTGTTGCTGTTTTGCCGCTGACCATAGCCATTTTTGGACTGGGCAGCTCGAGAGCATCCTCCTCATCGATTTGGCGCGGTTGCTGTTTGGTTTTGCGTGCACGCCGCAACGCCTGATGCAAATTCATGCGACTCTGGACGACTTCAACAAAGTCTGTCGTCAGCGGTGGCGGCGTCGGCGTCCTTTGCACCTTTGCACCAACGGGCCCCACACACGGTGGCGCCACCTTTGCACCAACGGGCGGCAAAGCTGAAATGCGTTTGATAGCCGGCTGCTTGACATCCGAACATGGCGATCGTTGTTGCCGGACAGCTGAGGCAGTTGCTGCCGCCACCATCGACGAGCGCACCGACGATGTTGTTGCTGTTGGTGGTGGTGGTGGTGGTGGTGGTGGTGGTGGCTGCTGCTGTGTGGCATTTGACTTTTATGGCGGCACTTTGGCGCCCAGCGAGTTCTGCTGCTGCTGGCGCACCATCTTCCCCGACAACACCTGCTTTAGCAGTGGCATGGGCCGTGGACGTGGTATTGGCCGTGGTGGTGGCGGTGGCGGACCCATCATCATCAACATTGCGGGATCATCGGATTGCTTTTCCTCGCACAACGGATCGCTGCTGGTGGCGCCTGGCGCCATATTGCAACGGTTTTTCGTGTTGCCACTTGACGGTGATGCATTGACGGTTTTGGGATTGACGAGCACCAGGGGCACATTGTCGTCCAGCTCGCTGAGCTTGAGCGGCTCGATGCCAGCATCATCATCCTGCGAAATGAGAAAATGCTTGCGTATGAGCATCTCCTCGGTGTCGCGAGACAACACGGATTGCGGGCAGACAATGTAGTTGGCATCGCCAATTAAAGGCACTATTAGGCTGGAGATGTAGGCGTTGCCCACCTCATGTACAGTCCGAATGTTGTTCTCCTCCAGCTGCTTGTAGAACGCGTCCAGATCATCGTCCAGCCGTAACATTAGAAACTGCTGTTCCGCATTTATCTCGTGCACCTCCATCTGCAGCTCATCGAGGATGCGGCGCATCTGGACCGGATCCTGCAAATGCAGTTCATATGCAATTAATTCAAATTCGGATTGCTTAATATTGCCTCCACTTCAAAATTGTATACGCATGCATATTTATATATGTATGTAACATATTTATATGTATGTTTATATATAAACATATGTATATATAAATGCATAAATATATTTATGTATCTGTATTTGTTCACATGACCAAGTGCAATAAAACAACCACAACAGCAACAATCCAATAATGGAAAACCCGATTTCGATGCGTGTCGTGTTTTTTCTACATATTCATTTTTTTTGCGCTCGTGTGGCACTTACACTTACCGCATCGGGCTGCTCCTTGAACACTTCGGATACCAGCTGAAAGAAGAAAGCAAAGGTTGTTGCGGAGGGGGGTGGGGGAGGGAAAAACGGAGATCGTGTTTAGTCAACGGATGTCAGAAAATGGATTTTTGTTGCTCTCTCTCGCTCTCTCTCTGAGACTTCTGCTGATTTTTACTTACCCTGTGTACATTGAGAAAGTCGCGCATGGCACGCTGGCAGTAGATAATGTCATTCTTCAGGTCCAACGGCAGCACGTAAAACTTTTCTATGTAGTACTTGAACAATGAGGAGGAGTCCTTGGAAACATCGTTGGTGCTGCTGCTGTTGTTGGTGTGGTTGTTGTTGGTATTTGTGGTGGCATTCATCTTGGGTTGAATTTAGTCGGGATTCGTTATCTAAGGCATTGGCGTTGCACATATACACCTCCTGCACTACGCTTGTTCTCCGCTTTTCTTTTTTGCTGTTTTTTTGCTTTTTTCTTTTGTTCTGTTTTTAAGCAGAGTTAGCAGCGCGATTTCAAAATTCGCTGCTTGCTCGTAGCAAAGTCGGCGCAGGCAGCAACAACAACAAAAAGGAATCCAACAAACATCAACTAAAACTCTCAATATTACGTTCAGTGCATTTCATAAACAGTGACCCGAAATACTCAATTAGTGTAAAAATCTAATAAAATGCAACCGTATGTATTCATTATAACTGTGATATTCGCTACCATCGCCAGCAACGCGCCACAAACAAACGGTATGCCAAGTTTGCTGCTCATCGAAGTCTTTATTTAGTGCATACACACACACACACACATATGGCCAAACCACGCACTTGCGCAATAACGTAACAGCAACTCCGTGTGTGTGTGTGTGTGTGTGTGAACTTTCGTAAACAGAGAACGTTCAACGTTATTCACAGCGCTGCTGCGTCGCTGCTATCGAACTGGGCAGCTGCAAAGATCCGTTCACCTTCAACGCCACCGATGTCGACAAGGAGCCGGGCCTGTCTGCCATACGACGGTAAGTGCGAGCGAGAGACCAGACCATGTACCGCTAAATATCCATTTGGAACTCATGACAAAAAAAATCATTTACTTTTCTTCGTTTTTTTGCCTCCTTCACATAATTTCACGTGTTTCATGTTCTTTGCCACATTTCAATTAAAATAAATCGAATATTTTACTTTCTTTGTTTTTTCTTTTTCGGCTGATCCTCGAAATGAAATTTTATTACAACATGCTAACATCTGTTCATTTTCTTTGCCCCATCCAGACTACGATCTCGCCATACAGCGGATGTGCGTGCAGCGCGGACCGGACGACAACATGGATCGATGCGCGGACACAATTATAAGAAAGTTCATATGTGCTTCTGCCAGGGTGATCTCTGCAATGGAGCCCAAGGCCATTGGACGCATAAGCGACTGGTGCTGCTAACATTCGCTATTTTGGTGCATTCCAAATGGTTAATTCAATTGTAAAACGTATTAATCCATAAATTTATTAAATCTATAAATATATCAAACTAAAATTAGTTTATTGGTCATTGCCTTAGGCATCGCTTTCAGCATTAGTTAAATATTAATTAAAGTTAAGTTGTCTGGTGCAATTGGGGCACAGGCGATGTGGCTGGTACCGACCACCGTCCGGATGGCACTCCTGATGGAACTGCTGGAAGCAGTGAACGCACGGATATTGGACGCTCTCACACAAATTGCATTCGTTGCATCTCAGCCCCGATTCATGGAAGTCAGTTTTCCTTTCTTGTTGCATTTTCCGTAGTTCCATTTATTTATTATCCGTTCTTTTCTCATTTTCCGTTCCTCTTCCATATTCCGTTCTTGCATTTTCCGGTCTTCTTCCATATTCCTTTCTTTCATTTTCCGTTCATCCATTATACGTGCTTGTACTGGACCCTTGCCCAATGCTAGTTGTCGGTATATGTCAGTCGCCACCGCTAATAGTTGCTGCAAAAGAGAACGTCTGCATTGATTAGGATCGATAGATAGATTAATATGAAAGGATCTTAAATTGGCATACGCTTTGCAGCTCGCCAACGACGGGATTAACTAATCCAATGAGCTTCGCGTCTTTCTTTAAGCGGCGCCCTTGTCGAGTGATACGGGTGGTGGTGCTGCTGCTACCGCTGTTCGGTCCACCGATGCCATTCGGTGTCCTCATCATGCCCAAATTGCCCATGAACATCTGCTGGGCGAGCGGCTCCGGCAGGATGCCTGGAAAATAAGTTCTCAGGATCACCCGGATTTGGTGTGCGAGAAGACGGCCAACTATTTGGCAATCTGGTCGATCAATTTAGAAATGGAGGAAAAGCACGAACTGATGGCTCATGTGGCGCATCACTTCATCTACATGCAGTACATCCTGGAACTGGCCAAGCAGCTAGATGTGGATCCGAGGTCCTGCGTCAGTTCTTTCTTCTCGAAAATTCAACAATGCGTACCAGAGTATCGGCAGCAATTCGAGAGCGAAATCGAGGCCTTCAAGGGACGCATTGAGAAGCGGGCACAGCAGAATTTAGAGGGAGCCATCACACAGGCGGAGACAGAAGATCGGGAGGCGCGCATCGGACCAGGTGGCTTAGATCCCAACGATGTCTTTGAATCTCTGCCCGATGAACTGAGATTTAGCTTCGAGTCGCGCGATATTGAGCTATTGCAGAAGATAGTTGCCACGATGCCGGTGGATCAGGCCGAGTATCACATGGAACGCTGCGTAGACTCGGGTCTCTGGGTGCCAAATGCCTCCGATATCACTCTCTGCATTGATACGCCCGAGGACAATTGCGATGATAAAGAGAAGGATGATGATTCATCAGCATCGCCAGAGAAACCCAGCGAAGTCAATGCGCCAAAGAACAAGGAGAAATTGGAGCCGGAGAAGGAAAAGGAACCTATTTATGCTGGCGTTAGCACCGAGGACGTTGACTGATCGATCCTCCAATAAGATTTATCGTACTCACTGTCTTGCAGCCATTTAGTTTGTTGAGTGACAGATTGCCAGATTCATCCAAGCATTTTGAATCACCTTTAAGTAAATGGTGTGTGAGACTAGGCTCAAACTAAAACCGAGCACACACAAGCAGCCTGCAGAATATTGATCTACATTAATCATATTATAATTCATTTGGTTTCACATCTCAACGATTCTCGAACTAATAAAGTCTCTGACTCTCTTAAGGCTTATCAGGTTTATTTCACAAAATAAAGTATCGTTAACCTTTGCAGAGTTTTAAGAATGATTAGAGAACAATGTACATATTTACAACTTAATATATCAATATTACAGTTTATTTAATTGAAACACATTTACATAGTATCGACTGCCTTATGCGTGTAGTTTGGTTTGGAAAACAAAGCGATTTAAAGATCACTGACTAAAAAATACAACAAATATTCTTTCGTCGTACATCGTCTACATACGTATATAAGTCATGCCTTGCAACGGGATCAATATATGTGTATACAAGTATTTATTTAGTTAATCCGTTGTCAAATATTTAAATACATATCTAAATATGTAAAAAAAAGAAAAAAACAACAAAAAAATGGCTGCGACTGCATCCTTGCCTTCGCATCCTTGTGGCAATCCAAATGGATAGTGGCCATGGCAGCACGAGCACCTCATCTGCGATCAAAAAAACAAATCATTTTAGTTTAAACAGTTATTAACATAATTAGTTAATATTAATAGCATGAGTTACACTGGGTGGCAACTTACCCGCATGCATCACGCATCTTCATGCACGCCAATCATTTCTGCTTGCCAACGTCCGGCATATGGCAAATGGCCAACGGATCGGACAACTTCTCCGGCGTTTTGCTTTTGCTTTTGCGATTCGCAGCAGCGGCTGCTGCCTTGTGCGGAGGCGGTGGCGGCGTCGGCGTCCTTTGCACCTTTGCACCAACGGGCCCCACACACGGTGGCGCCACCTTTGCACCAACGGGCGGCAAAGCTGAAACGCGTTTGATAGCCGGCTGCTTGACATCCGAACATGGCGATCGTTGTTGCCGGACAGCTGAGGCAGTTGCTGCCGCCACCATCGACGAGCGCACCGACGATGTTGTTGCTGTTGGTGGTGGTGGTGGTGGCTTTGGTGGCTGCTGCTGTGTGGCATTTGACTTTTGTGGCGGCACTTTGGCTCCCAGCGAGCTCTGCTGCTGCTGGCGCACCATCTTCCCCGACAACACCTGCTTTAGCAGTGGCATGGGCCGTGGACGTGGTATTGGCCGTGGTGGTGGCGGTGGCGGACCCATCATCATCAACATTGCGGGATCATCGGATTGCTTTTCCTCGCACAACGGATCGCTGCTGGTGGCGCCTGGCGCCATATTGCAACGGTTTTTCGTGTTGCCACTTGACGGTGATGCATTGACGGTTTTGGGATTGACGAGCACCAGGGGCACATTGTCGTCCAGCTCGCTGAGCTTGAGCGGCTCGATGCCAGCATCATCATCCTGCGAAATGAGAAAATGCTTGCGTATGAGCATCTCCTCGGTGTCGCGAGACAACACGGATTGCGGGCAGACAATGTAGTTGGCATCGCCAATTAAAGGCACTATTAGGCTGGAGATGTAGGCGTTGCCCACCTCATGTACAGTCCGAATGTTGTTCTCCTCCAGCTGCTTGTAGAACGCGTCCAGATCATCGTCCAGCCGTAACATTAGAAACTGCTGTTCCGCATTTATCTCGTGCACCTCCATCTGCAGCTCATCGAGGATGCGGCGCATCTGGACCGGATCCTGCAAATGCAGTTCATATGCAATTAATTCAAATTCGGATTGCTTAATATTGCCTCCACTTCAAAATTGTATACGCATGCATATTTATATATGTATGTAACATATTTATATGTATGTTTATATATAAACATATGTATATATAAATGCATAAATATATTTATGTATCTGTATTTGTTCACATGACCAAGTGCAATAAAACAACCACAACAGCAACAATCCAATAATGGAAAACCCGATTTCGATGCGTGTCGTGTTTTTTCTACATATTCATTTTTTTTGCGCTCGTGTGGCACTTACACTTACCGCATCGGGCTGCTCCTTGAACACTTCGGATACCAGCTGAAAGAAGAAAGCAAAGGTTGTTGCGGAGGGGGGTGGGGGAGGGAAAAACGGAGATCGTGTTTAGTCAACGGATGTCAGAAAATGGATTTTTGTTGCTCTCTCTCGCTCTCTCTCTGAGACTTCTGCTGATTTTTACTTACCCTGTGTACATTGAGAAAGTCGCGCATGGCACGCTGGCAGTAGATAATGTCATTCTTCAGGTCCAACGGCAGCACGTAAAACTTTTCTATGTAGTACTTGAACAATGAGGAGGAGTCCTTGGAAACATCGTTGGTGCTGCTGCTGTTGTTGGTGTGGTTGTTGTTGGTATTTGTGGTGGCATTCATCTTGGGTTGAATTTAGTCGGGATTCGTTATCTAAGGCATTGGCGTTGCACATATACACCTCCTGCACTACGCTTGTTCTCCGCTTTTCTTTTTTGCTGTTTTTTTGCTTTTTTCTTTTGTTCTGTTTTTAAGCAGAGTTAGCAGCGCGATTTCAAAATTCGCTGCTTGCTCGTAGCAAAGTCGGCGCAGGCAGCAACAACAACAAAAAGGAATCCAACAAACATCAACTAAAACTCTCAATATTACGTTCAGTGCATTTCATAAACAGTGACCCGAAATACTCAATTAGTGTAAAAATCTAATAAAATGCAACCGTATGTATTCATTATAACTGTGATATTCGCTACCATCGCCAGCAACGCGCCACAAACAAACGGTATGCCAAGTTTGCTGCTCATCGAAGTCTTTATTTAGTGCATACACACACACACACATATGGCCAAACCACGCACTTGCGCAATAACGTAACAGCAGCTCTGTGTGTGTGTGTGTGTGTGTAACTTTCGTAAACAGAGAACGTTCAACGTTATTCACAGCGCTGCTGCGTCGCTGCTATCGAACTGGGCAGCTGCAAAGATCCGTTCACCTTCAACGCCACCGATGTCGACAAGGAGCCGGGCCTGTCTGCCATACGACGGTAAGTGCGAGCGAGAGACCAGACCATGTACCGCTAAATATCCATTTGGAACTCATGACAAAAAAAATCATTTACTTTTCTTCGTTTTTTTGCCTCCTTCACATAATTTCACGTGTTTCATGTTCTTTGCCACATTTCAATTAAAATAAATCGAATATTTTACTTTCTTTGTTTTTTCTTTTTCGGCTGACCCTCGAAATGAAATTTTATTACAACATGCTAACATCTGTTCATTTTCTTTGCCCCATCCAGACTACGATCTCGCCATACAGCGGATGTGCGTGCAGCGCGGACCGGACGACAACATGGATCGATGCGCGGACACAATCTACAATTATAAGAAAGTTCATATGTGCTTCTGCCAGGGTGATCTCTGCAATGGAGCCCAAGGCCATTGGACGCATAAGCGACTGGTGCTGCTAACATTCGCTATTTTGGTGCATTCCAAATGGTTAATTCAATTGTAAAACGTATTAATCCATAAATTTATTAAATCTATAAATATATCAAACTAAAATTAGTTTATTGGTCATTGCCTTAGGCATCGCTTTCAGCATTAGTTAAATATTAATTAAAGTTAAGTTGTCTGGTGCAATTGGGGCACAGGCGATGTGGCTGGTACCGACCACCGTCCGGATGGCACTCCTGATGGAACTGCTGGAAGCAGTGAACGCACGGATATTGGACGCTCTCACACAAATTGCATTCGTTGCATCTCAGCCCCGATTCATGGAAGTCAGTTTTCCTTTCTTGTTGCATTTTCCGTAGTTCCATTTATTTATTATCCGTTCTTTTCTCATTTTCCGTTCCTCTTCCATATTCCGTTCTTCCATTTTCCGGTCTTCTTCCATATTCCTTTCTTTCATTTTCCGTTCATCCATTATACGTGCTTGTACTGGACCCTTGCCCAATGCTAGTTGTCGGTATATGTCAGTCGCCACCTCTAATAGTTGCTGCAAAAGAGAACGTCTGCATTGATTAGGATCGATAGATAGATTAATATGAAAGGATCTTAAATTGGCATACGCTTTGCAGCTCGCCAACGACGGGATTAACTAATCCAATGAGCTTCGCGTCTTTCTTTAAGCGGCGCCCTTGTCGAGTGATACGGGTGGTGGTGCTGCTGCTACCGCTGTTCGGTCCACCGATGCCATTCGGTGTCCTCATCATGCCCAAATTGCCCATGAACATCTGCTGGGCGAGCGGCTCCGGCAGGATGCCTGGAAAATAAGTTCTCAGGATCACCCGGATTTGGTGTGCGAGAAGACGGCCAACTATTTGGCAATCTGGTCGATCAATTTAGAAATGGAGGAAAAGCACGAACTGATGGCTCATGTGGCGCATCACTTCATCTACATGCAGTACATCCTGGAACTGGCCAAGCAGCTAGATGTGGATCCGAGGTCCTGCGTCAGATCTTTCTTCTCAAAAATTCAACAATGCGTACCAGAGTATCGGCAGCAATTCGAGAGCGAAATCGAGGCCTTCAAGGGACGCATTGAGAAGCGGGCACAGCAGAATTTAGAGGGAGCCATCACACAGGCGGAGACAGAAGATCGGGAGGCGCGCATCGGACCAGGTGGCTTAGATCCCAACGATGTCTTTGAATCTCTGCCCGATGAACTGAGATCTAGCTTCGAGTCGCGCGATATTGAGCTATTGCAGAAGATAGTTGCCACGATGCCGGTGGATCAGGCCGAGTATCACATGGAACGCTGCGTAGACTCGGGTCTCTGGGTGCCAAATGCCTCCGATATCACTCTCTGCATTGATACGCCCGAGGACAATTGCGATGATAAAGAGAAGGATGATGATTCATCAGCATCGCCAGAGAAACCCAGCGAAGTCAATGCGCCAAAGAACAAGGAGAAATTGGAGCCGGAGAAGGAAAAGGAACCTATTTATGCTGGCGTTAGCACCGAGGACGTTGACTGATCGATCCTCCAATAAGATTTATCGTACTCACTGTCTTGCAGCCATTTAGTTTGTTGAGTGACAGATTGGCAGATTCATCCAAGCATTTTGAATCACCTTTAAGTAAATGGTATGTGAGACTAGGCTCAAACTAAAACCGAGCACACACAAGCAGCCTGCAGAATATTGATCTACATTAATCATATTATAATTCATTTGGTTTCACATCTCAACGATTCTCGAACTAATAAAGTCTCTGACTCTCTTAAGGCTTATCAGGTTTATTTCACAAAATAAAGTATCGTTAACCTTTGCAGAGTTTTAAGAATGATTAGAGAACAATGTACATATTTACAACTTAATATATCAATATTACAGTTTATTTAATTGAAACACATTTACATAGTATCGACTGCCTTATGCGTGTAGTTTGGTTTGGAAAACAAAGCGATTTAAAGATCACTGACTAAAAAATACAACAAATATTCTTTCGTCGTACATCGTCTACATACGTATATAAGTCATGCCTTGCAACGGGATCAATATATGTGTATACAAGTATTTATTTAGTTAATCCGTTGTCAAATATTTAAATACATATCTAAATATGTAAAAAAAAGAAAAAAAAAACAACAAAAAAATGGCTGCGCCTGCATACTTGCCTTCGCATCCTTGTGGCAATCCAGATGGATAGTGGCCATGGCAGCACGAGCACCTCATCTGCGATCAAAAAAACAAATCATTTTAGTTTAAACAGTTATTAACATAATTAGTTAATATTAATAGCATGAGTTACACTGGGTGGCAACTTACCCGCATGCATCACGCATCTTCATGCACGCCAATCATTTCTGCTTGCCAACGTCCGGCATATGGCAAATGGCCAACGGATCGGACAACTTCTCCGGCGTTTTGCTTTTGCTTTTGCGATTCGCAGCAGCGGCTGCTGCCTTGTGCGGAGGCGGTGGCGGCGTCGGCGTCCTTTGCACCTTTGCACCAACGGGCCCCACACACGGTGGCGCCACCTTTGCACCAACGGGCGGCAAAGCTGAAATGCGTTTGATAGCCGGCTGCTTGACATCCGAACATGGCGATCGTTGTTGCCGGACAGCTGAGGCAGTTGCTGCCGCCACCATCGACGAGCGCACCGACGATGTTGTTGCTGTTGGTGGTGGTGGTGGTGGCTGCTGCTGTGTGGCATTTGACTTTTGTGGCGGCACTTTGGCGCCCAGCGAGTTCTGCTGCTGCTGGCGCACCATCTTCCCCGACAACACCTGCTTTAGCAGTGGCATGGGCCGTGGACGTGGTATTGGCCGTGGTGGTGGCGGTGGCGGACCCATCATCATCAACATTGCGGGATCATCGGATTGCTTTTCCTCGCACAACGGATCGCTGCTGGTGGCGCCTGGCGCCATATTGCAACTGTTTTTCCTGTTGCCACTTGACGGTGATGCATTGACGGTTTTGGGATTGACGAGCACCAGGGGCACATTGTCGTCCAGCTCGCTGAGCTTGAGCGGCTCGATGCCAGCATCATCGTCCTGCGAAATGAGAAAATGCTTGCGTATGAGCATCTCCTCGGTGTCGCGAGACAACACGGATTGCGGGCAGACAATGTAGCTGGCATCGCCAATTAAAGGCACTATTAGGCTGGAGATGTAGGCGTTGCCCACCTCATGTACAGTCCGAATGTTGTTCTCCTCCAGCTGCTTGTAGAACGCGTCCAGATCATCGTCCAGCCGCAACATTAGAAACTGCTGTTCCGCATTTATCTCGTGCACCTCCATCTGCAGCTCATCGAGGATGCGGCGCATCTGGACCGGATCCTGCAAATGCAGTTCATATGCAATTAATTCAAATTCGGATTGCTTAATATTGCCTCCACTTCAAAATTGTATACGCATGCATATTTATATATGTATGTAACATATTTATATGTATGTTTATATATAAACATATGTATATATAAATGCATAAATATATTTATGTATCTGTATTTGTTCACATGACCAAGTGCAATAAAACAACCACAACAGCAACAATCCAATAATGGAAAACCCGATTTCGATGCGTGTCGTGTTTTTTCTACATATTCATTTTTTTTGCGCTCGTGTGGCACTTACACTTACCGCATCGGGCTGCTCCTTGAACACTTCGGATACCAGCTGAAAGAAGAAAGCAAAGGTTGTTGCGGAGGGGGGTGGGGGAGGGAAAAACGGAGATCGTGTTTAGTCAACGGATGTCAGAAAATGGATTTTTGTTGCTCTCTCTCGCTCTCTCTCTGAGACTTCTGCTGATTTTTACTTACCCTGTGTACATTGAGAAAGTCGCGCATGGCACGCTGGCAGTAGATAATGTCATTCTTCAGGTCCAACGGCAGCACGTAAAACTTTTCTATGTAGTACTTGAACAATGAGGAGGAGTCCTTGGAAACATCGTTGGTGCTGCTGCTGTTGTTGGTGTGGTTGTTGTTGGTATTTGTGGTGGCATTCATCTTGGGTTGAATTTAGTCGGGATTCGTTATCTAAGGCATTGGCGTTGCACATATACACCTCCTGCACTACGCTTGTTCTCCGCTTTTCTTTTTTGCTGTTTTTTTGCTTTTTTCTTTTGTTCTGTTTTTAAGCAGAGTTAGCAGCGCGATTTCAAAATTCGCTGCTTGCTCGTAGCAAAGTCGGCGCAGGCAGCAACAACAACAAAAAGGAATCCAACAAACATCAACTAAAACTCTCAATATTACGTTCAGTGCATTTCATAAACAGTGACCCGAAATACTCAATTAGTGTAAAAATCTAATAAAATGCAACCGTATGTATTCATTATAACTGTGATATTCGCTACCATCGCCAGCAACGCGCCACAAACAAACGGTATGCCAAGTTTGCTGCTCATCGAAGTCTTTATTTAGTGCATACACACACACACACACATATGGCCAAACCACGCACTTGCGCAATAACGTAACAGCAACTCGTGTGTGTGTGTGTGTGTGTGTAACTTTCGTAAACAGAGAACGTTCAACGTTATTCACAGCGCTGCTGCGTCGCTGCTATCGAACTGGGCAGCTGCAAAGATCCGTTCACCTTCAACGCCACCGATGTCGACAAGGAGCCGGGCCTGTCTGCCATACGACGGTAAGTGCGAGCGAGAGACCAGACCATGTACCGCTAAATATCCATTTGGAACTCATGACAAAAAAAATCATTTACTTTTCTTCGTTTTTTTGCCTCCTTCACATAATTTCACGTGTTTCATGTTCTTTGCCACATTTCAATTAAAATAAATCGAATATTTTACTTTCTTTGTTTTTTCTTTTTCGGCTGATCCTCGAAATGAAATTTTATTACAACATGCTAACATCTGTTCATTTTCTTTGCCCCATCCAGACTACGATCTCGCCATACAGCGGATGTGCGTGCAGCGCGGACCGGACGACAACATGGATCGATGCGCGGACACAATCTACAATTATAAGAAAGTTCATATGTGCTTCTGCCAGGGTGATCTCTGCAATGGAGCCCAAGGCCATTGGACGCATAAGCGACTGGTGCTGCTAACATTCGCTATTTTGGTGCATTCCAAATGGTTAATTCAATTGTAAAACGTATTAATCCATAAATTTATTAAATCTATAAATATATCAAACTAAAATTAGTTTATTGGTCATTGCCTTAGGCATCGCTTTCAGCATTAGTTAAATATTAATTAAAGTTAAGTTGTCTGGTGCAATTGGGGCACAGGCGATGTGGCTGGTACCGACCACCGTCCGGATGGCACTCCTGATGGAACTGCTGGAAGCAGTGAACGCACGGATATTGGACGCTCTCACACAAATTGCATTCGTTGCATCTCAGCCCCGATTCATGGAAGTCAGTTTTCCTTTCTTGTTGCATTTTCCGTAGTTCCATTTATTTATTATCCGTTCTTTTCTCATTTTCCGTTCCTCTTCCATATTCCGTTCTTGCATTTTCCGGTCTTCTTCCATATTCCTTTCTTTCATTTTCCGTTCATCCATTATACGTGCTTGTACTGGACCCTTGCCCAATGCTAGTTGTCGGTATATGTCAGTCGCCACCGCTAATAGTTGCTGCAAAAGAGAACGTCTGCATTGATTAGGACTCGATAGATAGATTAATATGAAAGGATCTTAAATTGGCATACGCTTTGCAGCTCGCCAACGTACGGGATTAACTGATCCAATGAGCTTCGCGTCTTTCTTTAAGCGGCGCCCTTGTCGAGTTGATACGGGTGGTGGTGCATGCTGCTACCGCTGTTCGGTCCACCGATGCCATTCGGTGTCCTCATCACTGCCACAAATTGCCGCATGAACATCTGCTGGTGCGAGCCAGGCTCCGGCAGGATGCCTGGAAAATAAGTTCTCATATGAGTAGCAAAAGGAAATGGAGTTGGGCAGAGGCGACAACGGAGTAAAGAGTCACCTTTCTAATCTGGGTATTTATAGCAGCCAACTATGTCGGTCTAGCAGGTCGCATATATATCATATATATGCATGTGTATCCCAACAATATAATAATAAATAGGTCTGGCCACATACAACAAAATTGTACGTTGATTCTCCGTTAAACATCTGTGTGGCAACGCCACAAAATTCAGAACGCAACGCATTTTACAAATGAAGCGGATACATTTACGAATATTGTTTGCGAATGCGCCTATATACCGATATGTTGATATTTGCACATCACTAAGTTTCTGCATTTTGCCATAAACCATAAGAGAAAAAAGTATAATATATCAAAATGGTCGATTATAGTAAATGGAAAAACATTGAGATTTCAGATGATGAGGATGACACACATCCAAACATTGACAACGCATCGCTGTTCCGGTGGCGACACCAGTCGCGAGTTGAACGCATGGCCGAATGCGAAAAGGAGAAGGAGGACCTGACGCAAAAGAGACTAAGCTACCAGGCTCGCCTTATGGATGTCAAGAAGCGTATCAGCAAAAAAGATGGCGATGAAGCGGCACTTAAGATTGAGCTGAGCAAAGTCGAAAATGATGGCAAAGAACTCGATCGATTGGAATATGATATTATGAAAAAGGAGAAGAAGACACCGTGGAATGTGGACACAATAAGCAAGCCGGGCTTCGAGAAGACTGTAATTAACAAGAAGGCGCCGCGCCAAACGGACGAGAATCTAACCGAGGAAGAGCGTGAACAGCTCATGAAACAGTTTGTCAAAGCGAATGAGCCACTGTGCATGAAGTATGGCATGATGCGCAAATATGATGATTCAGGATCACCCGGATTTGGTGTGCGAAAAGACGGCCAACTATTTGGCCATCTGGTCGATCAATTTAGAAATGGAGGAAAAGCACGAACTGATGGCTCATGTGGCGCATCACTTCATCTACATGCAGTACATCCTGGAACTGGCCAAGCAGCTAGATGTGGATCCGAGGTCCTGCGTCAGTTCTTTCTTCTCGAAAATTCAACAATGCGTACCAGAGTATCGGCAGCAATTCGAGAGCGAAATCGAGGCCTTCAAGGGACGCATTGAGAAGCGGGCACAGCAGAAGTTAGAGGGAGCCATCACACAGGCGGAGACAGAAGATCGGGAGGCCCGCATCGGACCAGGTGGCTTAGATCCCAACGATGTCTTTGAATCTCTGTTCGATGAACTGAGATCTAGCTTCGAGTCGCGCGATATTGAGCTATTGCAGAAGATAGTTGCCACGATGCCGGTGGATCAGGCCGAGTATCACATGGAACGCTGCGTAGACTCGGGTCTCTGGGTGCCAAATGCCTCCGATATCACTCTCTGCATTGATACGCCCGTGGACAATTGCGATGATAAAGAGAAGGATGATGATTCATCAGCATCGCCAGAGAAACCCAGCGAAGTCAATGCGCCAAAGAACAAGGAGAAATTGGAGCCGGAGAAGGAAAAGGAACCTATTTATGCTGGCGTTAGCACCGAGGACGTTGACTGATCGATCCTCCAATAAGATTTATCGTACTCACTGTCTTGCAGCCATTTAGTTTGTTGAGTGGCAGATTGGCAGATTCATCCAAGCATTTTGAATCACCTTTAAGTAAATGGTGTGTGAGACTAGGCTCAAACTAAAACCGAGCACACACAAGCAGCCTGCAGAATATTGATCTACATTAATCATATTATAATTCATTTGGTTTCACATCTCAACGATTCTCGAACTAATAAAGTCTCTGACTCTCTTAAGGCTTATCAGGTTTATTTCACAAAATAAAGTATCGTTAACCTTTGCAGAGTTTTAAGAATGATTAGAGAACAATGTACATATTTACAACTTAATATATCAATATTACAGTTTATTTAATTGAAACACATTTACATAGTATCGACTGCCTTATGCGTGTAGTTTGGTTTGGAAAACAAAGCGATTTAAAGATCACTGACTAAAAAATACAACAAATATTCTTTCGTCGTACATCGTCTACATACGTATATATATTTAGTTAATCCGTTGTCAAATATTTAAATACATATCTAAATATGTAAAAAAAAGAAAAAAAAACAAAAGAAATGGAAATTAGACAATATATGCATGTCTTTCAGTTCCCTTTTCTTCACAGCGTACCGCGTGTAAAGTTTTTAACAAGAAAATTTTGTCAAAATGTCGGATTCTGAAGGGGAGCATTTTGGTGGCGGCGAGTCGGGTGCTTCCAAAACCTAACCGATGCAATGTTCGGCGCTGCGCAAGAACGGATATGTGACGCTTAAGGGACGCCGTTGCAAGATCATGGATATGTCACCTCGAAGACACGCAAGCATGGCCACGCCGAAGTCCATCTTGTTGGCATCGACATATTTACACAGGAAAAGTACGAGGATATTTGTCCCTCCACTCATAACATGGATGTGCCGCACGTAAAACGCGAGGATTTTCAGCTCACCGATATAAGCGATGATAGCTACCTCACCTTGATGAGTGACAGCGGAGGCTTGCGCGAGGACCTTAAGATACCAGAGGGCGCATTAGGAGCTTCTTTGCGCGCCGACTACGATGCCGGCAAGGATCTTTTGTGCACTGTGCTGGGAGCCTGCGGCGAAGAGTGCGTTATTGCCATCAAAAATAATACTGCTTTGGATAAATAAGCTAGCTGATCGGGGTAATTGTCATCCACCGACCTGATACTGGAAAAGTGTAATGATATATTGAAGTAATATCAATTAAATGATTCAAAATACAAAATACAAACATATGTTGGAGACAACGCCCAGGATGCAATGAACAACAAAAGGCCACTCTCAATATATGTATGTAAAATAACTTTCTTAGCAACTAGTTTGAAACACATTTAGCTCCTCGGCCCAACGACAACTGGACAATGGACAATGGACAATGGCTGCGACTGCATCCTTGCCTTCGCATCCTTGTGGCAATCCAGATGGATAGTGGCCATGGCAGCACGAGCACCTCATCTGCGATCAAAAAAACAAATCATGTTAGTTTAAACAGTTAACATAATTAATAGTTAATATTAATAGCATGAGTTACACTGGGAGGCAACTTACCCGCATGCAGCACGCATCTTCATGCACGCCAATCATTTCTGCTTGCCAACGTCCGGCATATGGCAAATGGCCAACGGATCGGACAACTTCTCCGGCGTTTTGCTTTTGCTTTTGCGATTCGCAGCAGCGGCTGCTGCCTTGTGCGCCTTCTTTGCCTGGAGCCGTTTGTCTTTGGGCGACAATAGAAACTCGGGCTTGTTTTTCAGCTTCTTGTGACGCACCGTATCGATGGCCGCCAGCTGCTGGCCATAGTGAAAGTCCACGCCACTCGCATTCTGTACGGTGCGACGCTTCCGCTTCGAGTGACGCTGGCACAGTTTCTTCACCATATCATGGGTGTACAGTCCGAAGATGCCAAGGAAATTCTCACGTCCGTATTCGGACGGGACGACACGCGTCTCGCGCGGCTCATCACGCCACTGAGCGGCCGACGCAAACAGACGATGCTGTTCCAGCTCCAGCTCCATTTCTAACTCCTGGTGCAGATTATCCAACGAACCCGATGAAACACCACCTGGCGTGGACTTCGCTTGCTGCTGCTGTGTTGGCAGCAGTTTCGGCAGCGGAGGCGGTTGGCTGGCGTCGGCGTCCTTTGCACCTTTGCACCAACGGGCCCCACACACGGTGGCGCCACCTTTGCACCAACGGGCGGCAAAGCTGAAATGCGTTTGATAGCCGGCTGCTTGACATCCGAACATGGCGATCGTTGTTGACGGACAGCTGAGGCAGTTGCTGCCGCCACCATCGACGAGCGCACCGACGATGTTGTTGCTGTGGTGGTGGTGGTGGTGGTGGTTTGGTGGCTGCTGCTGTGTGGCATTTGACTTTTGTGGCGGCACTTTGGCGCCCAGCGAGTTCTGCTGCTGCTGGCGCACCATCTTCCCCGACAACACCTGCTTTAGCAGTGGCATGGGCCGTGGACGTGGTATTGGCCGTGGTGGTGGCGGTGGCGGACCCATCATCATCAACATTGCGGGATCATCGGATTGCTTTCCTCGCACAACGGATCGCTGCTGGTGGCGCCTGGCGCCATATTGCAACTGTTTTTCCTGTTGCCACTTGACGGTGATGCATTGACGGTTTTGGGATTGACGAGCACCAAGGGCACATTGTCCTCCTTCAAGAAGTTGTCATTAAAAAATAAAACATTTTTAGCTATTTTAAGCAATTTTAACGTCTCCTTAATATCTACAATCTCAAATCCTGAAAGGGCTCTTCGAAATGAGAAGCCGAAAAGTATAGTTTAAGGATATTTATTCGAGGAGAAACGGTTTTAATCTAAGTATGTACCTGTACTATTCTTGGCTTTTTAACGGAAAAGTAAACAGGTTATTCATACAATAAGAAGGGCACTTAATCTAAGTACAAATATATTCTTGGTTAAAGATTTTAATATATTTTGGACTGGACAAAGAATTTCTATGATATACAATTACAATTCAAATAATATTCAATGTATTTGACAGTGGCTCTTTCCGTTTGTATAAATGAGATGAACAATTTTGCTGCATGTCAAATTTATTATTTATTTTTGTATGCATTTTTTTCATCTATTTTGGTCCTCTCTTAGGGTAGCATATCTTCGCGCATTCCAACTTAGAATTGTTAATGATTATATAATAACAAAAGGAAATATTCAAACTGGTGACTTACTTTTTGAATTTTATACAAACATACCATACCAGAAGGATACAAAACGCAATGCAAAACGATATAGTAATATACCCAATGTTCGGTTCAGGATCTTGTCCTTTGTATCTTACAATTCTTGTGTTACCATAAGGTGGAAAGAGAAACCTCAGCATCTTGAATTTCAGTCTATTTGGGTAATTCTCGGGAATGGGTTTCAAATATTCCTCAACTGTAAATTGTTTATTTTTCATTTTTCAAATTCAATGTAATACCCTTTTGATTTCATTGGCTCATTGCCTACTTTGTTTACTAAGTGTTTGAGACACGTATAGTGTGAAATCAAACGAGCGAGTCGACGATTAGTTTCGAACTGCCTGCTCTGACGAGCAAGCCCTTTATTTATACACAATTCTTAAATCTAAATACATGTATAGAAATATATTATGCAGCCGTTTGTAAGGCGACCGCATTGGTCTCTTATCGAGAGCGGCCGTTTGTAAGACGACCGTATTGGTTTATTTTCGAGTGCGGCCGTTTGTAAGACGACCGCTGTCTCCCTCCATCGTGTGCAGCGACTGCAATATTTGTCCCATGCCCTCTTGAACTCTAAAATTAGCTTGACCCCATGCATGCTCTCAAGTGCCTAATCTTGAGAACGCTGCATTTAGTCAGCTATCGGCATCTCAACATGTTCATACTTGAACATTCTCCGGGGGGACAGTAAATATAATATTAAACATAGTATTCTTATATTACGTTTTTATAGTAAAGTTTTTATGCTGCTTGTAGTTTATGCCCAGCTGTTATCCCAGGATGCGTGGCATGAAGTGCTGTTCCTCTTGTTTCCTTCAACATTTGAGAAGGCTGAATGAATATAGGATTCAACATTCGTAGGAATGTCCAGCGGTGCGAACATCGTCCGTCTCGTTCTCATTTCCCATCAATGGCCGCGAGTTCAGCACTGCCTCTATGCGACATGGCAGCGTAGAAAACTCTTCATAGGTGCAGCTATTGTTTCGAAAGATCCGCTTTAGACTATATTTCATCGCTTCAGCTCGAGGTTTCCATAATCCTCCCATGGGGGGACTCCCCGGGGGAAAAAAGTGCCAGGATTTTTTCTTTTTCAAGTCGTTGCATCGCGTCAACGACTCCAGTTCACTCTCTTGCAAGTTCTTGAAAACATCCTGCGATTGCATTTTGCGTTTCTCCGATTGTGTCACTGCTTTTTGTATCTTCTCGAAAACCTCCTTGTGTCGGCTCACTTGCACCTCCCGTGTAGCTTGCTCCAGTTCTGGTAGTGACTCCAGCTCCTTGGTGCGCATTTCCAAACGTTTAAACATGACAGCCAAAGAGGGATCACCAATATTTTCCGCATTGTCGAGTCTATGCTGCAGCTTGGCCACCTGCTCGATGGTGACGTTGTACTTCTTCATCAACTTGCTCAGCTGCTCTTCGTTCTCCTTGATCTGGACCTGCAATTTGGCGCAATCGCGTTGCGCCACAGTTGCGCGCTCCTCGGCATCGTTGCGAGTCCTATCCGACTTTTCGACCTTGGCCTGCACCTCGGCGAGCTCCGCCTCTGCGGTCTGGAGCGCCTTCAAGGCCAGCGTGCGTGCAGAATCAGCATTCTTCAACTGATTACGTAATTGGTTGATTAGTGTCTTGTCAGGTGTATCCGCCTTGAGTCGCTCCAACTGTGTTTGCGCATCGTCCAAATCGCGACGCAACTTTTGGTTCAATGCCTCTTCGGCATCGCGATCTACACGATTGCGATCCTCCATGGAGCTGAGTTTGCGTTCCAATTCATACCTTTCGCGCAACAACCCTGAGCGCTCCTCGTGCTCCGTTTGCAGCTGACATTCGAGCGCCTTGATTTCCTCGTCGCGCTGCTTCAGTGTCATATCCATACGCAGCTTGGCCTGCTCCAATAGCTGTATTTGGCCAGACATTTCATCCAGCTTCTGCTCCTTAGTTTGCGGTTGCTCCATGTAGTCTTCGTCGTTGCTGAACTTTATGGCACGCAGTTCTTCCAGTAGGTGCATCTGCCGATCTTTCTCCTGCTTGGAAGACTTAATCATTCCTTCGGACCGTCCACCAATCTCTTTTTTTGATGTGAACGGCTCCATTTTACTGATGGTAGATGGCAAATCCGACAATTCTATATCGATGTCCCCTTTTAAGTATTCCGCATTGAACATTAGCTCTTCAATGTCATCCGAACATGTCCATGATTTGTCTTCCATTTCCAACGTCTTTATAATTTTCTCAATCGTCCTCATAAGGACGTCCAGCATATTCTTACTTTTTTGCAGCTCCTTTCTTGCTGGATTAGCCAACCGTTTTTGGGCGATTTCCATTTCTTCCCGTAGACCGGCTAGGCGCATCTCTAATTTATCAAAATTAGGGTCTTTTGGCTTCGCCGAACGATCCGTTTGAAAAGCCTCCTCGTTGAATGACTTAATCATTCCTTCGGACCGTCCACCAATCTCTTTTTTTGATGTGAACGGCTCCATTTTTAGCAGCTCCTGCTGCTTTTTCGACAATATATTCACTTTAACTACAATAATGTAAACTACATTAATGTAGAACTAAATATACAGATTCAACTTTGAATTCTGTATCCGGCTCGAAGGACCAAAATGTTTGAGACACGTATAGTGTGAAATCAAACGAGCGAGTCGACGATTAGTTTCGAACTGCCTGCTCTGACGAGCAAGCCCTTTATTTATACACAATTCTTAAATCTAAATACATGTATAGAAATATATTATGCAGCCGTTTGTAAGGCGACCGCATTGGTCTCTTATCGAGAGCGGCCGTTTGTAAGACGACCGTATTGGTTTATTTTCGAGTGCGGCCGTTTGTAAGACGACCGCTGTCTCCCTCCATCGTGTGCAGCGACTGCAATATTTGTCCCATGCCCTCTTGAACTCTAAAATTAGCTTGACCCCATGCATGCCTCTCAAGTGCCTAATCTTGAGAACGCTGCATTTAGTCAGCTATCGGCATCTCAACATGTTCATACTTGAACACTAAGCGCCGTCAAAAGCACCCAATTAAATAAAAAATGTAAAATTATTGAAGCCACACCGACAGATCGAAGTCCATTAAATAATAAACTAACTGGTTCACTCTGAAACACAAAATAGTTTTCTGGTTTTTGAAATAGTTTCCAAATTTAGTCAGGTGTGCGAAAAACCATTGGATGCTGACCCTAAATGTGCCAACTGCGGTGGAACCCATCCAGCAAGCTGGAAAGGATGCCCAGCCTATCAACGCGTTGCCAAGGGTAGGAAGCTTGTGGCTCAGTCCGAAAGGCCGACTCAATATTTACAAAAGTCGCGCCCAAGAAGCCCGGCTCCTTTACGCAATCCACAATTCTCCTATGCTGATGCCGCCAGACTACAAACGGCTCCTCAGCTCATTCAGCAACTTGGGAAATTGTCACAGCAGCAGCGTCACCCTCAGCAGCAGCGTCACCATCAGCAGCAGCTTCACCAACAACAACAGCCACAACCTCAGCACCGCCAGCAGCCGCAGCACCTGCAGCAGCAGCAAGAACAACCTTTGCCGCCTAAACAAGATGCTCCGCAGGTTCCTGAGCAACAGCGGACAAGGAAAAAGCGACGACCTAAGGTTCGCCAGATGCCAGAGAAACGCCAGCAGCAGCAGAGTCACCATCAGCAGCAGAGTCACCATCAGCAGCAGAGTCACCATCAGCAGCAGCGTATTCAAGAACAACAGCCACAACTTCAGCAACGCCAGCAGCTGCAACAGCAACAGCAACAGCACATGCAGCAAGAGCATGAACAGCAACTAAGCCATCAACAGCAACACCAGCTGCATTTGCGTCAACAACATCAGCAGCCCTCACAGGATCAATATCAGCTAGTGCAACAGCCTTACCTGTATTATAATCACGCCAATCCCCAGCTTGACAGTCTTATGTCAAAATTCGACAAGTTGAGTGAGACAATGATGGCCATGATGAGCCTGTTGCACGCTGTACTTGCCAATAAATGATCCAAATTGGGATGCGCGTTGGCGTATGGAATGCCAACGGCCTTGCAAATAACGCCAATGAGTTGGAGTTATTTATCCACCGTCAAATAGATGTAATGTTGGTCTGTGAGACTCACTACTGCTCCAGATCACACTATAGGCTACCAGGCTACGATATCCACCTAGCCAATCATCCATCGGATCGCATGCGTGGTGGAGCAGCAGTGATCATAAAATCTTCCCTGCAACATCATGCGCTGACTCCCATAAGTTGGCTCTGCGCACAATGTGCTGCCGTTAAAGTCTCTAGTGATCAAGGCGAAGTAGTCCTAGCGGCTGTCTATTGTCCACCACGTTTTGTGTGGGCATTAGAAGACTTTAAATTTCTCTTCGAAGAGCTTGGCCCCAAGTTCCTGATTGCTGGGGACTGGAATGCTCAACACCATCTCTGGGGTGCTGCTTTGGACACTCGCCGTGGGATTGCGCTTGCGGATTGCGTGAGAGACTCCAACCTCCAAGTACTTGCCACGGGTGGTGCAACGCACTATTCGTACGGTAGTCATAGGCCGACTGCAATTGATTTTGCTGTGTACGCTGGAATACGTTCTGACTGTCTTGGTATATCTGAGCGAATTGAGCTTAACTCCGATCACATCCCTTTGATCGTTGAGTATAGAATGGCTGTTACTCTAAATGCTCCCAAGGCACGTCTTCTGCCGCGCAAGGCAAACATCACCCGATTCCGCCAAAGGTTGGAGGAGCTTGTCAATTTGAACATGGAGCTGAGTTCACCGGCTGATATAGACGACGCAGCGGAGTTATTCCTGCGTAATATTAACGCGGCGGCGGAATACTCCATGCTTGGCCAACTTCCTTGTTCGCCTCCCAGTCCAGCTCAGCCTTTTTTAAAAACTGAGATTTTGGATCTGGTAAGGCACAAGAGAGCACTGCGTCGCCAATATATGCGCTCACGCAATCCTTTGGATCTAAGGGACTTTAGGCGGGCTGCGTACGAGCTGCGAAAGTTGCTTTTTGACACTAAGAGCCAATATTTTCAGGATATGCTCCGCAATGCCGATCCCAATAAGAATCATGGATTCAATTTGTGGAAGGCAACGCGTTGTGTCAAGCGGCAGCCACTCAGACGGATCCCCATTATGCGACCGGACAACACTTGGTGTCGATCGGATGCAGAGATTGCATCGGCATTTGCGGATGAGCTGCAAGGCCGGTTCACGCCTTTTACGCTTGCGTCACCCAGTCAGGTACAGGATACAGAGGCATTTTTAAATGCAGATCTCGATCCTGTACAACCGATCACACCTATCGCCCCTAGTGAGGTCCGCTTGCAGATTCGCAAGCTAAAGACCACGAAAGCCCCTGGCTATGATGGCGTCGATGGTAGAGTTGCTAAGGCCCTCCCCGAGAAAGGAGTGATGTTCTTGGTGCTACTCTTTAACTCCATGGTTCGCATCCACCACTTCCCCACTCTGTGGGCTGTTATTACGATGATTCCGAAACCTGGCAAGCCGGATAATCTTGTCTCGTCATATCGACCGATAAGCTTGCTGTCCACTTTCTCCAAGATATTTGAAAAAATATTTCTTGGAAGATTGTCGGCAGTAAGTGGCTTCCAGAGTGCCATTCCTGATCATCAGTTTGGCTTTAGGCATCACCATGGTACACCAGAGCAAGTTCATCGAGTAGTACAGCATATCCTCGAGGCCTTGGAAAATAAGCAGTACAGCTCTGCCGTATTCCTGGATATCCAGCAAGCGTTTGATCGCGTATGGCATGATGGCCTGCTTTTTAAGCTTAAGTCCCTACTACCATCGGCGCAGTATTTACTGCTCAGGTCTTACCTGCTTGGCCGTTCTTTTATGGTTGAAGTTAGGGGAGAGCGATCAAACATCCGCCCCATCAGAGCGGGTGTACCGCAGGGTAGTGTCCTCGGACCTGCCCTGTACACTTTGTACACTGCGGACTTGCCGATTCCGGTAGCCGGAAACACGCTGCTTGCCACTTACGCGGATGACACTGTGTTCCTTGCTAACTCCTCCACTGCTTGGAGAGCAGCAGCGGTTACGCAGAGGTTCTTGGATGGTTTTAGTACCTGGGCCAACCGGTGGAACATCTGCGTCAATGAGAACAAGTCTCAGCACTGTACGTTTGCGCTCAGGAGTGGTAACTGTCCAACAGTCCGACTCAACAGCACGGTCATACCTCAGGAGAACCATGTTCGCTACCTGGGTATGTATCTGGACAGGAAACTTACCTGGCGCAAACACATACAGATCACGGCAGCAGCGTGTAGATCCAAAAGGGCGAAACTCAACTGGTTGCTTAAGTCATCCAGCAAACTCAGCTTGAGCAACAAGCTGCTGGTGTACAGGAGCATCATCGTGCCCACATGGACATATGGGATTCCATTTTGGGGCACAGCAGCAAAATCGTGGATTAATCCCATCCAAGTCCTGCAGAACAAGGTGCTAAGAGACATCTCTGGTGCTCCACCTTATGTGAGCAATATGACGCTGCACAACGACTTCTGTGTACCAACAGTCGTAAGTCAAATAAACCGACATACAAGCCGTTACAATGACCGGTTGCATAACCATGTCAACCCTTTGGCCTGTTCACTAGGGTCAAACACAACCCGCAGACGCTTAAAGCGCCTACACACCAGCGACCTCTGGACAGCTGGCCGTTAATTGTAACTTAATATGCAACAAGTGTCTTATCTAATATTAAATTAATGTTACGTAATTTTGTAATATGCTAAAACCAATTATTTGTTTATGTTATTTAATTTAAATTCCTGCTATTATGTATACTATCTCCAAAACAATATTTTATAACCTTTCAATAGGTTGATCAATATTAAATTAAATTGCTACATTAAAAAAAAAAAAAAAAAAAGTTTCCAAATTACACGAGAAAATATTTCTTAATCTCTTGTGAATCTTGCTTAAATGGAAATTCACATTTACTCATAGGCATGAATAATAAACTGGTACAGATTAGCTAATAGATAGTGTCGCTTAAAGCTGTTAACGGCTGTGCGACTGTCCGACTTTCCGACTGTCCGTCGCTTGTCTGTGGTAGTTTCCCTGATAAATATGCACATGGCAGCAGGCGGGGATTACCTGTGTGCACAGAGGAAAGCCCAAAAACCCAACTACTTAATGCTATTGGCTGACCAGGCGAATTTCAAATGCTCACATTATCGGTTTGAATGGAAATGGGGGTATATGGTGTATACGAGTGAGTGCGTAAGTGAGTGCGCGGGTGTGCGGGTGTGTGAGTGATCTCATGTGAGTGCAAATGAATGTGAAAAGTAAGATGAATGATTTCAATTTGTTACAAGTGCTTTTAACTTTAGATCCTGGTCAGAAGGCAGCCACGTCCGCATCATCTTGTACTTTCGTATGTGTAAGCATGTCTGCTATTTGAGTGTGTGTGCGTGCGTGTGTTTGTGTGTGTTTGTGTTTGTGTGTGTGTGCTTGTACATTTGTGTGTGAGGGGGGCTTCTGTTTATTTAGTGGCGGTTAGTTTGCTGATTTAATGCGGTTGGCCACTTCAGGAAAGAGTGGACGTCGTCAATTTTACCATTTCATTTGACAATGCATTTCATTAGGGGTAATTCCTATTACATTAAAGTGAAACTTTAGCCAGGCCACATACAGATGGGGTTTGTTTTTGGCTAATAAACACGACTCTTTACACTTGGATGACATCAGAGTGTGTGCGTTTGTTGTGGTTTTACGTTGGCTCCATTTATGGGGGTGTACCTATTCGGTTTGTATAATTAAAAGCGTTTCGCTGCATTATTCA
>JAWNNC010000172.1:0-68619 GCA_035043275.1 Drosophila tanythrix | reverse complement strand
ATAAACAAATATAAAACAAATGAAATTTAAATGCAAATTCACAAAAGCAAGAAAAAAATTAAATAAATTTCATAGAACCAAATGTAATAAACCGTTTATATAAGTAATAATATGAATAAAACAATACCCTGTTAATCACAAGCTTAACATTAGTGACAATATTGTCAATAGTAATAATAAGCTATTCTTTATTCAAATGCAAAAATGTACCAAAACGAATAATAATCAGATATAAAAATGATGCAGCAACGCAACCAACCATCGAAAATAAAGACGAAGCAACCGAGAAGAACAACGACTTAGGAACGCACCCTATACTTAACGCTTGAGGACAAGCCGATTTCTAGGGGATGGGGAAGTGACATATCCAGATCACGCAGATCTCTCATGTCCACACTCACTCCAACAACGCCAACGCCAACGCCACATAAACAATGCCAACGCATGCAACCACGCCAACGCCCGCCACATAAACATAAACATAAACAGTAGCATACATAACGCCACGCGCAGATCCTTTTGCAACATCAGCAAATTTCGTCAATAACAAACCCAACTGAAGCCAGCGATCATAAAGCCAAACGCCTTCACCAGAATATTCTAACAATAACAAACCCCACCGGAGCCAGCGATCATAACTCCAAACGCCTTCGTCAGCAGATTCTAACATAAGCAATTTTTCTTTAAACAAAAACCCTTCATAAGCCAATCTTGAAATAAGACGCAAATGCGAGCTTTCTTTATCGATTAAGCCAGTAGCATAAGTGAGTTACATTTTGTACACCAAACTGAACAGACGCGTTTTGATGAATAAAGAATTATATTTTTTAATCAAATACCGTAATCAGACATTCAATTATATATATTATGTAGACGATTCATTTGAATCGCATACATATCTTCAGCTTTTGAACTTTAACCTCTGGAGTAGACTTTTAATTTGACGGACAAGAAAGTTGATTATTGTGATAATCATGAAGAGAGTCTGGGTACAAAAGATCTGCCGCGAGAATGTATCCAGACTCTGAATTTTTAGTGTAAGATGAAATATCGAATGTATTAAATTCATCATCATTCATCCATCTAAAACCAGAATATTAGCATTTATGGTTGGCTTTCGAATAGCGTTTATAGCACTGAACTAAGCCACCACGAATGTTCCTCATGCATCCTGTCGACGTTCGGAAATTAAGACACGTCTTACAGAAATAAAGTTGTGTCTTGGATGTCTTGAAATGAATAGGTTGCGGAAAGTCCCAATTCGAAAAATTGACTGTGAGTGTTTCATTTATTTTTAATAGTGAATTCTCAAATAACACCAAATGTAGATGATGAGCATCTTGCAGGTTGATTATTTAGAGGCTTTTAAGGGCTGAGATTGAATAATTGTCCAGCCATTGTCCTTCACCTGGAATTCATCCATTTACCGCCAATTATAGATGTATGAGTTTTGATGATCTCTTCTAGATCACTTGATGCTGATAAGGCACACATATTTAATTTATGTGATTTATTGTCGTTAGTATCATCAGTGAATTTTATGTACTCTGTACAGAGCTCTAAATTCATTTTGTAAGCGGTGTGGGAGAAAAAGTGGTGAACCTGTTTTTGAATCCGCTTGAAAACAGTTTCACCTGGGTATTCACAGGTGTAAACACAAGCATCTTATGTGAATTATTTAGAAAATGAGCGCTCCACTTTGAGGATGCTATTTGAATATTGCATGTGGTGCAAACCTTGGTCTGAGTTGATGATGGACCAGAAGAGTTCGTGTTATTGATGATGGTGGTGGTGATGGGGTTGAGGATTGAGTCGGTGATGGTGGTTGATGTGATGAAAGGGCTGATGATGTAGTTGATGTTGTTGGTTGTGGGGATGATGATGTGGTTGATGATGATGTCGTTGTTGTGGTTGATGCACACTCAGTAATTGATGATGATGTCGTTGATGTGGTTGATGCACACTCAGTAGCTGATGTTGTTGACGTTTTTGTGGTTGTAGTAGTTGTCATAGTAGTAGTTATCATGGTGATGTCGTTGATGTGGTTGTTAATGTGGTTGATGTATACACAAAAGTTGATGATGATGTCGTTGATGTAGTTGTAGTAGTTGATGGTGTTGTTGTTGTCGTTGATGTGGTTGTAGTAGTTGTTGTCATAGTTGGTGTTGATGGTTGTGGTTGAAGTAGTTGGTGTTGTTGGTTGTGGTTGAAGTACTTGATGGTGCTACTGATTGTGGATGTAGTAGTTGCGGATGGAGATGGGGATGATGTTGTAGTTGATGGTGGTATTTAATTTATTAACATTAACCATTTTTAAAAGAGGAATGGCTTCAATTATTAGCTTTTATAACATTTACATATTATTTAACATTAACATTTATATATCCAGTTAAGGCTTGAGCAGTTTGAGTTCTTGATGAGTGATAATGGAGTGATGGATAATCCCAAGATTGATACCATAAAGTGACATTTTAAAATTAGAAACTCGCTAGTCGAGAAGAAGTGACCAAACTTGTCAAGAGGCATTTTAATATTAATAAATTATTGTACAATACAGATTCATTTATTTAATAAATAATGTTTGCTTCACGAAGTTCTTCAATTATCGAAACGATTTCATTATTATGATTAGTGTTACCAGTTTCCTGTGAGGCAACTAAAAGTTTAAGTCTATCTACCATCTCATTTGGATCATCCCAATAAACATAATTCGGCTTAGTTGAAGTGAGTGTAATAATTTCTTATTTAAATGTGTAGACATTGCACTTGATCCTCATTTTTTGAGAAAAGTTTTTTATTATTTGAGTGTACTTTTTAGAACGATTTCCCTTAAGCGGACCATTTGGCAGATGATTTTTCTATGGGCATTGGTATTTCATAAGATATTTTGATATATATCCATATCCGTATCATTATAACCTTTAGGATCTTTCAAGTAAATTAATGAATATTATCCAGGAGTAAGATTCCATTTTTCACCAGTTCCCAGTTAAATTTTCTTGTCGTAAACAGTTATTTTAGAACTGCCCAATATAATTTGCCCACTTTTTTTTAGTAGGTTTAAATGCTTTATAATTTTCATTTACTGTAAAATTGTCGTCGCGGGAGAAAATCTTCGAGAAACACGATAGTCGTGGTGCACAATCTTCGCGGCAAAAAATTCATCGCTGGAGGATAGTCGTCGAGGGAGAAAATCTTCGAGAAACAATAATTAAAAAGTTCTTCGCGTGAGAAAATATTTGAAGAACAATAATCAAAAAATCGTCGCTGGACAAAAATTCATCGCCGGAGAACAGGATAAGTCAACATTTAATCTAAATTTTTAAAATATATATATAAGATGACAAAAATGTTCTCGGACAAAAAAGTAGACGCGTTGAAGAAGCAGGTAGCTCTTATTAATAGGCTTAATACTATAGAGCAGGATTATAGTCAGTTCAACCCAGAGGAGGTAGAAAAGATAAAATCAAAGTTAATGTCAAATAATGAGGACTTGTTCAAAATGGGAGTAATCGACCATGATTACATCAATGCGAAGCATTTTGATCAAGCCATGCTGACAACAACTCGACTGCAGAAGAAGGCTGCGATAGAAGTAGAAACGGAATCATCAATTATTAGAAGAAGGCAGTGAAGAAGAATTAAGGGATATTGTAAACCCATTGCGACAATATCGAAGGGAAGAAAAGGACGAAGTAAAAAATATTAATAATGTTAAAATCCTAACATTGCACAGAAATCAAATTTATTTTCTGTGTGACAGAGTTTTCAAAAGACGAAACAATTTGAGAACAACTTGCACATTATGGATCAAGTTGAAGAATTAAAGTTCGATGTAGAAAACATGCTCAGTATATGTGAGCAAGGAACAAGTGGTAATGTTGGAGTTTCAGAAGAACTACCAGCATTGCCTAAAATTGAGGTACCCACATACTCGCGAGTAGAGAAAGAATGGGACATATTTTCAGAATTATTCTCTGAAATAATTCATAAAAGGGAAGACATTGGCCTTAAATTCAACTATTTAAAAACTGCTTTAAGAGCAGAAGCAAAGCATGGGGTCTCACTTGCTCACTGGAAGCGCTGAAAATTATAATATCGCTTGGGAGTGACTTACCAAGCTATATGAATACAAACTCAAAATATTTTCACAGCAGTTGAATCGTCTAATTGAGTTATCTTATCCAAATAACGACTCAGCCAGGCATTTAAAATTTTTATTGATTCCATTAATGAATCAATATACATTGTATAAGTTAAAGTCGAATTTAACTGATGAGGTAGATTGCATATTTGCACAAATAATATTAAGGAAATTTGGTAAAGAACTTGCAAGATTTTGAAAATCATGTCAAGAAGACAAAAGATATTCAACAATTAAGCGACATCTTAGATTACCTAGAACAGAGACTCAGCTCGTTAAGTTCTGTGCAAGAAGTTACAAGAACAACAATTAAAAAACCTATTAACAATTTAAAAGAATATTGTCCGATTTGCAAGGGAACGGGACATAATATATTTAATTGTTTTAGGTTTAAAAATATGACTTCGGCAAATAGGCTCGAAAAAGTTAAAAAGGAACACATTTGCATAAGATGCTTAAATTATACGATAAACAAGCGATGCAATAGCGAAGATATTTGTGCGTTATGCAATAGAAAGCATAACACAATGCTTCATATAAATAGTGAAAGGACAAATTCATGTGTTACTAAAGAAAGAGCACTATTATCTACAGCAATAATTGAAGTAAAGTCGTCGTGGAGGTTATGAAAAATTAAGGGCACTGGTTGATAGTGGGTCGCAAAGCATTTCTGAAGAGGCACTCCAAATTCTAAAGCTACCTAGAATAAAAAAGATCACTGAAATTAGTGGGGTAGGTTCGAAGAGCAATTCATCTGAAGAGGCACTCCAAATTCTAAAGCTACCTAGAATAAAAAAGATCACTGAAATTAGTGGGGTAGGTTCGAAGAGCAATTCATCTAAATGTAGAATAAAAATGGACATAAACTCCAAATTTACCTTCTGAGGTAAGCTAATAGGATGCCGAGTACGTTTTTTGTTTGTAAACTCCTTTATAAGTAAGCCCTTTGGCCAGAAATTAGCACAGCAAATTGTGCCAAATTCTTCAGCCGGAACACCTATCTTAAAGGATGAAATTTCTCTTTCATAGTTAAATTTAAATTTTTCAATTGATATTCCTGTAGATGACATTTTACCGTGTATGTAGGCTTTAATGTCATCCACAGATATCTCAGGGGCCAGACGCGATATGAAAATTTGCTTCTTACGTACAACCACCTTAAGAGTCCTAGGAGCACTGCTAGCAAGAGGAGGCGGAATAGAAACGGGCACAGTGGCCTGTGACTCAATTGAGTCACCACTGTTGGTTGTAGGTAGAACCGGTGAATTAAACTGCATCAACTGCTGACCATTATCAACAGTGGGAGTCAGCGGTGCATGGGTCAACAGCAGAACAGGGGCTAATAAACCTGGTTCCTGAGGCATAGCAGGCTCGGCCGATCGCTTCCGCTCAAGAGACTCATTCAACAATTTTACATTATTGAATTGAGTCTCCATAGCATCAAAATCAGCGCTGAGCTTACTAAAAGCTAGACGGAGACTGTGGAAGCCGCGTCTAGTTTGCCTCATAAATCCCTGAATATCAGACTCCGTCTCGCGGCATCGTTCACAACACCACTTTACTCCCGACTTACCGCCGATCACATCCCTAATCCGTTGCGTGAAACCGGCACATTTAACGTGTACCACGTTTTCACACAACCAACAACAGATGAAGTCGGCCTTTGGGTCGGCCAGGCACTTGCAACTTTTTAAATAACACGCAGACATAATTGATTCAAAAATTAATATGCCCGAAATTATAAGAAAACTTTACAAATATTCGGCGCAGCACAGAGAAAATAAGAAAACAAACAATACACAAGAGATGAGAATAGGTACAACAACACCAAGCGTTGGCGCTGTAAGAATATTAACTGAAATAGACGAAACTTTAAGCCACTGAAACAACAACGCGCGCAAGCACAGTTATAGAGCACACGAAAATAGAGAGAGCGAGAGTTATGAAGCGTCGAGAGAGCGCACGAAAGTAGAGAGAGTGAGAGTAATAAAGCGCACACAAAAACCGCTATAACAACTACAATGCAAAGCGATCAAGCATGCAATGAGAGACAACGAAACAAAAGCAAAAACAAAACACAAGCTGTTAACCGCGCTCACAATGTTTACAAGAATAACACTTTTATGTTTTGTAGCAAAATTACTAACAGAAAACCGAAATGAACAAGGCAATTACATAAAAATTAAATAGAACCAAAGCACAGATATTTTTTATATTAAACAAATAAAATGTGCGAGTTAAAACTTAATAACAATCTCAAACAGACACAGCACCGCAAAACACAACCATCACAACATCACAGCAAAGGCTAAGATGTTATGTTATTAACAAATATACTCCGCTCAAAGTTTCAAGTTATATTGAAACACCAAAAGGGCTGAGAAATAAAAAAGCTATTATAAATGTGAAAAACAATGACACATTTTGTTTTAAATGGGCATTAATCTCAGCCCTCAAAGCACCATTGAACAATAAGTCCGCAAGATGCTCGTCATATAAAGTTGATGCCATTGAGAGTACATCAATAAAAATCAGTGAAACACTAATGCTCAACTTTGCAAATATGTCTTTTCCACTACCTTTGGACCAAATAAAAATATTTGAATCTCAAAATCAAAACATTAGTATCAATGTTTTTGGTTTTGACGAGGAGACGGGCGCTGTCAACGGCCCATTATACGCGTCAGCGGTGGAAAAGGAAATCCACATTAGTCTGATGTTGCTTTAGGGTGAAGAGCGTGGACATTTCGTATGGATAAAGGTAATATTTTTTAATAAATACTCTTTATTAAAAACAATATTTTTCATTAATGTCTATTTTTGGATTTTTTCCATTTACTTTTAGGCTGATAAGAAGTAAAATTACATCACACAAGGGACACCTATATTTCTGTAAGACGTATCTAAATTACTCTCACAACGAGAGAGATATACATCATATTGAACATCGTCAGCAGTGTGGAAAGGTTGTGACAAAGCTCCCATCAGAAGAAAAGGCAAGCCTTAGCTTTAAAAATTTTAATCGTAGTTTAGATGTACCTTTCGTTGTGTATGCCGACTTTGAATGCACCCGACCCTTAATGCATAACTTAGTGAGAATGTAGTAGCAACTTCTCAGCACATCCCAATAGCGTTTTCGTATTACATAAAGTGTGCATTTAACCCAGCTTAAGACAAGGAGGATAGTCGTTGAGGGAGAAAATCTTCGAGAAACAATAATTGAAAAGTTCTTCGTGTGAGAAAATATTTGAAGAACAATAATCAAAAAATCGTCGCTGGACAAAATTCATCGCGGGAGAACAGGATAAGTCAACATTTAATCTAAATTTTTACATATAAATTAAGTTTAAAATATATACATATATAGTAAGATGACAAAAATGTTCTCTGACAAAAAAGTAGACGCCTTGAAGAAGCAGGTAGCTAGTAACTTTTCAGCACATCCCAATAGCGTTTTCGTATTACATAAAGTGTGCATTTAACCCAGCTTAAGACAAGTTTGTTTTAGAGACTGGGGAAGACGGAGGTGTAAAATTTGTCAAGTCTCTTATCAGAGATGTAAGCGAAATTTACACCAGTTATTTAACTACCATTAAACCCACTGTTATGAGTGATGAAGAAGAGTATAGTTTTAGAAACGCTCTTAGTTGTGACATCTGTCAAAAGAGTTTACGCATTGATCGCGTTAGAGATCATTGTCATTTAACCCTGTTGTTTAGGGGAGCAGCACATAATCTCTGCAACATTAATTTCCAAATTGCGTCCTTTGTCCCTGTATTTTTTCACAATTGTTCTAAACATGATTTCCATTTATTCGTTAGGGAATTAAATAAAGTTGAAGGTGACATAAAAGTACTTCCCCTTAATAAGGAGTTGTACATTTCATTGTCAAAATATATTCGCATTGCATCCCATAACAGAAACCTTGAGATTAGATTCTAAGATACATTCCGGTTCATGGCAACAAGTCTAGATGCACTTAGTAGCAATCTAGATATAGAAAATTTCAATAATGTAAACAAATTTTTCCCATTAGATAATGAGTTTGAGCTTTTACGTAGGAAGGGGGTCTTTCCCTATGAGTATATCAACTCAGAGAGCAGATTAAATGAGTCTGCTCCTCCCCTTAGAGATAAATTCTTTAATAGTTTATCAAATAAAGAATGCTCACTCGAAGATTACACACATGCTCAAAGTGTTTGGTTAGTTTTCAACTGTGAAAGTCTCAAAGATTACATGGACTTGTATCTTAAGACTGATGACCTATTACTTGCAGATGTTTTTCAAAACTTTAGAGCTATTTGCAAGAAAATTTATTCATTAGATCCCGCCCATTATTACACAACACATGGTTTTTCATGGGATGCAATGTTAAAGGCCACAAAAATAGAATTAGATTTATTAACTGATATTAATATGTATAGGTTTATTCAAATGGGCATTCGTGGTGGCTTAGTTCAGTGCTGTAGGCGCTACTCAAAAGCAAACTATATATATATGGAGAATTATGATAGCACTAAACCGTCAGAATTTCTGATGTACTTAGATGCTAATAATTTATATGGTTGGGCTATGTCGCAACATCTCCCATATTCTGGTTTTAGATGGATAAATGATGTTGAAATGAATGCATTCGACATTTCATCTATCACTGAAAATTCAAAGACTCTCTTCATGATTACCTTTTTGTCCGTCAAATCAAAAGCCTAATGCAGAGGCTAAAGTTCAAAAGCTTGTTGCTGACCTAAGGTCGAAAACAAAGTATCCTATCCATTATAGAAACCTTCAGCAATTTTTAAGAAATGGTCTTAAATTATCAAAAATGAATAAGATTATGTAATTTATATAGTCTCCCGGGCTTAAAAAGTATATAGACTTAAGTACATTTCACAGAACGTTGGCAAAAAATAATTTTGAAAAAGTCTTTTTCAAATTATTAAATAATGCTGTCTATGGAAAGACGATGGAAAACGTTGAAAAACGTAAAGATATTAAATTGGTCACGTCTTGGGAAACCACAAAATGCAATAGGTTGGGTGCTCGTGCCCTTATTGCAAAGGCCAGTTTCCATAGTTCTGCCCAATTTTCTGAAGATATGTATGCGATTCAAATGAATCGTCTATATAATGTATATGATAAGCCTAATGTATTTAGGTTTTGTGGTTTTAGAACTTTCAAAATGGCAAATGTACGATTTTCATTATGATTACTTGAAGCCAAAATTCCAAGAGAAAGTTTCATTGAATTATATGGATACAGATTCATTCATATATTCTATTGAAACAAATGATTTCTTTAAAGACATTGCTGAATATGTTGAGATGAGATTTGATACGTCTGAGTATCCAAAAGAGTTTGCATAAAAATATGGGATTAAGAGGTGCAATATGAAAGTCTTGGGAATGATGAAAGACGAAAACTGTGGGAAAAGAATGCTAGAGTTTGTAGGGCTTAGAGCTAAAATGTACTCATTGTCTCTTGAGGGGGGTGGGTGCATTAAAAAATCCAAAGGTGTTAAAAAGTCGGCAATAGATAAGTTAAGTATAAATAGCTATAAGGAATGTCTTTTTGAAAATAAGACATTTTCTGATGATATGTTGATATTTAGATCAAAGATACATAATTTGTATACACATAAGGTTAGAAAAACAACTTTAAGTTGTAAAGATGATAAAAGAAAAATAAGAGAAGACGGTATTAGAACATATGCCTGGGGGCATTATAGAATTAATTCCTAGTACTAAGTAAAATAAATAGTAATATTTAATATTTAAATAAATAACTAAATAATTAAATAATATGTAAGTAGAATTAAGAAAAAGAAATAAATAAAACAAATATATTGAAAACAAAACAAAAAAATGTGTCTCTTTTATTTTAATATAAGAAAACTACATTTTCAGTTGCAGGTAAGAATATTGAGAAAAGAAGGCGATGAAGAAATTCGTAAAATATTTATGATTGAAAAAAAAAATAAAATAAAATGTGTGTGTGTGTGTGTCCTCCATCATGTGCTCTACCAAGCTCTCCGGTGGTGGCACTGAGCTAGTCCCCCCTATATCTCGAACAATAGTAGAGCACATGTTCCGCATCCTCGATGGCGTTCGGGCATGTGGGGCACTGCGGGGTGTCTTCGTGCCTGAACCTGTGCAGGTAGCTCCTGAAGTCGGCGTGCCCTTATATGAACTGTGTCAGATAGCAATCCAACTTACCTGCTTTTCTCCCGATCCATTCCTCTATACTGGGAATCAATCGGTGTGTCCACCTTCCTTTCCTCGCCGCGCTCCATCTACTCTGCCAAGTGTCCATCGTCGCTGCTCTTGCTGAGCTTCGGATGGTCTCTATAGCGTCCGGCGCAACTATCCTTCTAGTGCGGATCTCCTTCATAGCTCAATAGCAAGGCAAGAGGCACCATTCCTGCCAGGACCAGTGCTGCATCTTCCGAGACCGTGCGGAAGTCGGAAATCACTTGGAGGGCGCTCAGCCTATAAGGTGCCGAGAGCTTCTTTTTCATTCCTTTTTTATTGCACACAGCCGTTGCCCATATGGGTGCCGCGTACAGCAGTACGGAGGCCACCACTCTCGCCAGCAATTGGCGACTCGCTGGCTTAGGACCCCCAACATTGGGCAGCATGCACGAGAGAGCACCTTGCACTCCTTGGCTACTACAAGTAGTGCCAGGTCGTCCGCGAAGCCAATGAGGGTACAGCCCTGTGGTAGTTGGAGCCTAAGTACCTCATCGTACATTAGGTTGCACAGCCCGGTCTGATAGGTAGTTGGATATGATACTTGCTATTGTGAGGAACCATATAGATGTGGCAAATAAATGCACATAAATTTACATTTATGCTATATTTGGAGAGTGGGTCATTCACGAATCTAGACTACCACACAGCACGCGGATTCTGAAATTGGCAGTTATGCATGGCAGAATTTCACCGGCCAAAGAATTAGGAAAAGTTGCGGATGCAAGAGAAGCGACGAACTTGGATTTCGCCCAGTTGAGCAACCAGCAACTAGCGCAGAAGCGCGCGCGTGAATCGTGAATCAACCACACAGTATGGGGAACATTCGCACCACAGCTATTAAGCAGAGTGTCCACAAGCGACAACAGGGCGACGGATACGTCCCAAGAATACCTGAGGATAGCGATACAAGTCCGGGAATGGAATTTTCGCTTCGACGGCACCACGAAGCCGTTAGAATCCTTGGAACAGGTCGAGTGGTAAGTCGATACGTATGGCTTCAACTTGAAATCTGATTCCCAGAGCCATGCCTGAACTACTTCATGGAATGGCTCTGACATGATATGTAGCATTCGTCCAGAGTTTTCAAGAGTAGTTGTTGTCAAGAGGTTACTTCGAAAACTTAAAGGACGAAGTTACCCGAAGACGTCAGGCTATAAACGAGCCATTTAGGGTGTATATGGTGGAGATGCAGACGCTAATGCGGCCACTGCAGTATTCGGCAGAAAAACAACTGCACAAAATCTACAACAACAGCCTCTGAGACCTACGAGCACACGCCAGGATAGGTCAACGACTTGGCAGAATTGATGCATTTGGCAGCCGCGTTTGAGGAGCTCGAGGCCGATAAGGAAAAGTTGAGACAGCAGAGCCGCATGGAACAACCGAGTTACAACACACCACAGCGAAGGCAAGTAGAGCCTCAACAGAGACGCATGGAGCCGACGACACATGGAGTCACCACAGACGCGTCACTACCATCACATGGAGCGTACCACGGGAGAGCCGAAGTCCACACGAGACCCAGACCAGCGCCGAGGACGAGACGCGACAAACGGTCACCGGCGTCCGCCACAAAGGGGTGAGCGGAAGCCGAACAGGACAGCCCCAAGACGCTAATCGGCAGTCTGCAGTACGAGGAGCGCAGCTGACATCGGTCAAAGAGATCGGCAACCGCCAGTACAAGGCTACGATCGATTCAGGGGCCACCAGTAGTTTCGTAAGCGAAGAGCTAGCTAGTGGACTGATCAACGTAGGCCGACGATGCGCAACCGAACGGCGAGTCCGCATGGCAGACGGCCATAATATCGGAATCCGAGAACAAGTCAAGGTTAACATCAGACTCGGACGTAGCAGCATGGATATAGCTCTACTGATACTACCAGGAGTCATAGACGACTTAGTGCTCGGATGGGATTTTCTATCTGGCATGGGAACTGTTTTGGAATGCGCCGGATTGACGATAAGTATACCTGGGAACAGAAAACGAGAACAGCAGCAGAAGAGACTGTACGTGGTAAAGACAGTCACACCACCAGTACATCCAGATGCAGAAATCGATTCATTTTTACAACTAGAATTGGCGGCATTTGAGGACATAAAGGGAACATCGCCCATAACGGAGCATCGCATTGTCATGAGTGACGACCGACCAATCAAACAGCGATACTTCCCAAGAATCCAAAGATGCAAGCAGAAATCAACATACAAGTGGACGAACTGCTGGCCAAAGGATGCATCGAGCCATTAAAAAGCCCACACAGCGCACCAATAGTGAAGAAGAAAACGGGGAAATGGCGCCTCTGCGTGGACTTTAGACAGTTGAATGCTAAGTCCGTTAGAGATGCATATCCTTTGCCAAGAGTCCACCATATCCTGGACCAGCTGAGAGAGGCTCGGGATGGCTATTGGTAGATCCCGATGGAGAAAAAGAGACGAGTCTGTAATGTAGGGTGTGTGTATATATTGGGGATATATATAGTAGTGGTGCAGCCTCAGAAATTCTTGCCCCACGGGGAGGGTCAAAAAATTCTATGATAGTGTTAGTATAGCCACTAGCGGTATCGGCTGTTGGTTGTCTCCACTCGCCGGAAATATTCAACCGTTCGGGACCCGTCAACGAATTAGCTCTGTTGGGGAATGTGGGCGGGGTTTTGTTGACCTATCTCGGCACACTACTTGAATTTTATTAATAGAATCCCTAAAAGCCCTGTTGAGGAATACTTAAATGAATTGACCATTCCGGTCAATTCGAATTCAACACGACGAAAAAATAATAAAAAAAAACTAATCCAAAAAGCAAAAACAATAGAATGGGATAAATGGGAATTCAGGAAGACCGAAAAAGGGGAGGGAACCAAGGATACGTCAGTAGCTACGACGGCGGTGTGGTCTAGGCGTCGTTCGACGCACACCTTCTGCACCCGACCCGACCATGACCTGCAAGGGTAATTGTCATTGCAGATCCCCATCTGTGCGTGACAATTCAATTAATTTTTACGACCCCATGACTCGGAAGAAAAAGAAATATTTTACGATCTCATTTTTGTAAGCTTCATTGCGTTGTAAATTTTAATGAACAAAAAATTAATATATCCAATAAAACTAATCTTAATATTGAAGGCTGTTTGCAATTCTAGAATTTTCTGTTTCACATTGTGTCTTAATATTAGCAATTTTAATTTTAGTTTTTTTTTTTATTATTTTGTTTTATATATATATTTTAGTTTCATTTGGTTTGGGGAGAGTAACCTCTGAATGCTTAAAAACTAGTATGTGAATATATATAATTGAATGTCTGATTACGGTATATGATTAAAAAAAATATAATTCTTTATTCATCAAAACGCGTCTGTTCAGTTTGGTGTACAAAATGTAACTCACTTATGCTACTGGCTTAATCGATAAAGAAAGCTCGCATTTGCGTCTTATTTCAAGATTGGCTTATTGAAGGGTTTTTGTTTAAAGAAAAATTGCTTATGTTAGAATCTGCTGACGAAGGCGTTTGGCGTTATGATCGCTGGCTCCAGTGGGGTTTGTTATTGTTAGAATATTCTGGTGAAGGCGTTTGGCGTTATGATCGCTGGCTTCAGTTGGGTTTGTTATTGACGAAATTTGCTGATGTTGCAAAAGGGATCTGCGCGTGGCGTTATGTATGCTACTGTTTATGTTTATGTTTATGTGGCGGGCGTTGGCGTGGTTGCATGCGTTGGCATTGTTTATGTGGCGTTGGCGTTGGCGTTGTTGGAGTGAGTGTGGACATGAGAGATCTGCGTGATCTGGATATGTCACTTCCCCATCCCCTAGAAATCGGCTTGTCCTCAAGCGTTAAGTATATGGTGCGTTCCTAAGTCGTTGTTCTTCTCGGTTGCTTCGTCTTTATTTTCGATGGTTGGTTGTGTTGCTGCATCATTTTTATATCTGATTATTATTCGTTTTGGTACATTTTTGCATTTGAATAAAGAATAACTTATTATTACTATTGACAATATTGTCACTAATGTTAAGCTTATGATTAACAGGGTATTGTTTTATTCATATTATTACTTATATAAACGGTTTATTACATTTGGTTCTATGAAATTTATTTAATTTTTTTCTTGCTTTTGTGAATTTGCATTTAAATTTCATTTGTTTTATATTTGTTTATATTTATTTTCTTTTTCTTTTTGAACTTGGTTTTGTAATGTATTATTTTCCTACCTCTATTCGTTTCTTCAAAGTGTTTGTTATCTAACTGTTTTATTATGCCTGTTTTTCTGAATGGATTTGTAGTTTTTGATTTGATAAGTGGCATTTCTCTATAGTTTGTATCTACTTCGTAAGTTTTTCTTGTTTCATTTAACTTATTGATCTTTTTTATTTTATTCAACTGGGTATCGTATGCTGGTGATCCGGCATAAATAAAGATATCTGCTGGTGTTCTACCAGTAGTGCTATGTATTGTTTTATGATTATAAGTGTAAAGGATTATTTCGAATTTTGTTAATTTATTTTCTTCATTTGTGTCTGAATTAATTATTCTTAATTTTTCGCTAACTGTTTTGTGAAACCTTTCTACGTCTGATATGCCATTCTTGCTTGTTGTGATTTGAATTTTAACATTTTCTGAATGTAACCAAATTTTTAATGCTGCACACATGAATGCTGAGTCTTTGTCTGCTTTTATTTCAAATGGTTTTCCCATTTCGTTGAATATTTTTAGTAATGCTCGTTTTGCTTCTAACCAATCTTTACCATGTATTTCAATTAATGTAGCGTATTTTGAATATACGTCTATGCATGATAAAAATTGTTTATTGTTGACCATATAAAAATCTATAACGTATATTGCTCTAGGGTTGAAGACCTCAGGTGTTATTTCATAATTAAATTTTGTATCCCTGTGTTCCACTTTTGATATATTACAAATTACGCATTCGTTAATTATGTTTTGTATTAATTTTTGGTGATCTGGGAAGTAATATTTATCTTTAAACATTACTATGGTCTTTTCTATTCCTGGGTGTAAAAGGTTTGTATGGTCGTTTAATATGATTTGTTTTAATTCTGAATAGGTTTGGATATCTTTTAATTTATTTGTGGTCCTCATGGTTTTTATCGGGCAATCTCTTTGTATTATTTCTAAGTAAGCATTTTGGAATTTTGCATAGTCACCTTCATGTGGGAAGTATATAACGGTGTTTTTTGCACTAAGATATTCTTTTATGATCTCTTTTGCTTTTTCCGTTGTCATTTCTGTGTAATTTATTATGATCTTAATTTTGTGAAAATAGTTAATTTTCTTTATTTCTTCAGTATTTCCTTTTATAAATTCTATTTGATGATTATAATAATTCAATGGTCTTTCTGTGATTTGGATACAATTTTGGTTATCTTCTGTTGCGCTATGTATTGTTGCTGCTATGCTATCTTGAGCATTCACCATGAGATTTTCTTCTGTGGTATTTTCTTTGGTTTTGATTCTTGAAAGGGCATCCGCTGTAGTTTTTTCCTGGAGTATTTGTTATGTCGTTTTCTTTGCCTGGAATGTATTTGATTTCATAGTCGAATTCATTTAATCTTATCTTCCACCTTTGTAGTTTCATGTTTGGTTCCTTTATGTTATTTAGCCATATAAGCGGTTTGTGGTCGCTAAGTATTTCAAAATTTCTTCCAAATAAGTATGATCTAAAATTTTTTGTTGCCCATATTATTGCTAATAGTTCTTTTTCTATTGCTGAATATTTTATCTCGTGTTCACTTAAAGTTCTACTTGCGTAACATATTGGTTTATGGTCTTGTGATAAAACTGCACCTAACGCATAATTACTAGCGTCTGTGGTGAGTGAGAATTTTTTCTTAAAATCCGGGTATACCAATATTGGATCTGATGTTATGAGTAGCTTTAATTTATCAAAGGCTTCAATGTATATTTGTTCTTTTTCGTTGATTTTAGCTCCTTTCTTGAGCTTTATAGTCATTGGCTTCACGACTTTTGCGAAGTTTGGTATGAATTTCCTGTAAAATCCACATAATCCTAAAAATCTTTTTATTTCTTTTGGCGTCTTAGGGATTGGAAATTCCTTAACAGCTTTTATTTTAATTGGATTAGGTTTTATACCTTCCGTTGTTATTATGTGTCCCAAGAATTCAGTTTCTTTTTTCATGAATTCGCATTTAGCTAATTGTAGTTTTAGATTTGCTTCTCTGAGCTTTCTAAAAACTTTTTTCAATGCTAATATGTGTTCTTCCAATGAAGTGGAATACACTATTATGTCATCCATGTAAACTAGACAATTTTTGTAAATTATATCTCCTAAGAGATTGTTCATGCAACGTTGAAAGGTTGCTGGTGCGTTTTTTAATCCAAATGGCATTCGTGTATATTCGAAATGTCCTTCTTTGGTCGAGAATGCTGTTTTTGCAATCGATTTTTCGTCCATCTGAATTTGATGGAATCCTTTAGCCAAATCAATTGTTGTGAAATATTGACATTTTCCTAACTTGTCTAATATTTCATCCATTACGGGTATGGAATATTTATCGCTGATTGTTTTTTCATTAAGGCTTCGATAGTCTACGACTATTCTGTATTTTTTCTCTCCTGACGCATCTTCTTTCTTGGGTACTACCCAAATAGGAGAACAATATGGTGAATTTGATGGTCGTATAATGCCTTGACGCATCATTTCTGTCATTTGTCTGTTAACTTCCTCATCATAGCTTTGAGGATATCTATAAGGTTTCCTATAACAAGGATCCTCATCCTTTGTATTGATAGCGTGTTTTACAGTATTAGTGAAAGTCAAATTGTCACTCTCTTTATACTGAATGTCGCTAAATTCAAACAAAACTTTTGTTAACTTCGATTTTTCCTCCTTATTTAGATGTTCTAATCTAAATTGATTGCCTTCAACTAGTTCGTTTTCTAGTGCGTATGCTGTATGTATGTCTTTTGTTAGTGGTGGGTCTTTGTATTCTTCTTCCTTGGTTTCGATATTGTATTTAAATAAAAATTCAAAATCATTAAGTCTAACAAATTCGTCTTCGTAGTTGATCTCACTTTTACAATCCTTAAGGAACGTTCGGCCTAAGAGGATGTCATAATTTTTGGAAAAATTATGAATGTAAAACTTTTGATCTGTCGGGCAAAGTTCGCTAGGAGCTAATGATATGCTCGTATTTAATTTTATTTTTCCATTTATTGTTTGGCAAGTAGTATTTTCTTTTGAAGTTTTTATGATTAAAGAAATTTTTATTCATTAAATTTACCGATGAACCTGTATCTATTAAGCATCGTAAGCTTTGATTATTCATAACTATTCTTATGAATGGGATTCTGTGTTCATTCCCGAGGCTGGTAGATGAAAATTTTCAGTCCAGTCCATTTTTGATTGTCCACTAGTGCTAGGTCTTTGTCTTTTCATTGGTTGGTTAGGTGGTCTATTATTATTATTTGATTGATAATTGATAGGGTTTTGCATCCTGCCTTCATTTAATTTTAATTGATATTCATTGAACAATTGTCTATTAACTGTTGGTTCGTTTTGAATATTTTGATTTCTGTAATTTGTATTATAATAATGTTGTTGGTTTCTATAACTCTGATTATAATTTTGGTTGTAATTTTGTTGATTTCTATAATTCTGATTATAATTTTGGTTGTAATTTTGTTGAGGCTTAGGATAATATTTGTTATTATATTTATTGTACTGTGTATTAATTGTAGGTTTTGGTTTTTCTAATACTCGGTCTTCATATAGACCTAGTTCTTGAGTTACTGCTTTTAATTTATCTGTTGTTGATATATCGTATCTCGCTAAGCGCATGTATAATCTGTCTGATAATCTTTTATGTATTACGTCACTTACAGTATTATTTAATGCCTTGGTGTACAGTGTTTTATTTTCGGCATTGTTCTCTATTATTAACTTATTTAATATTACAAAGGATTTCTGCTCGAGTTCTTCGAGAAACTTACGAATACTTCCTCCGAAATATGTGTTGTAGACTCTCCTTAATAGTTCTTCACATGATGTTTGTGTTTTGTAAGTGGAAATTAATATGCTCCGTAGTGTTGCCCAGTCTCCTGATAAGTGTCTGAATGATGTTTTCATAGCGTTTCCATGTAGTTGCTTCTGAATTGCGCTGTACAGTATAAGTTTTTGACGTACATCAGTGGTTGGGTAAAGTTCCATGATGAAATCAATCCGTCCGATGAAGCCTCCCAATTCGTCCGTTTCTCCACCGAAGATGGGTACTTGGCGGATTTGCCCAAGTGCTTGGTTTAATGACTCCGACATCGTTTTTGTTGTTGATTTATTTTTTTTTTATTAGGTATTGTGTGTTGTTTTGTTTTTTTTTTTTATAAATATGTTTCTTTCACTTTTGCTTTATTTATTAGTAATTTGTTTGAAGGTTCTCTTGTACACAAGAAGAAAATTCTTCTTCGTCTGCTTCGCGTATTTATGTTTACTTTTTAAAAAAAGATTTACAAGGATCACGAGGTCCTTATGCGGATAACAGTTGATTTTCGCGAAACACTAGTACGTTGTCCTGAAAGGTTTACGACGTTTCACGATATTTCGCTATTATCCCACCGGCTGCGCCAATTGAATGTCTGATTACGGTATTTGATTAAAAAAATATAATTCTTTATTCATCAAAATGCGTCTGTTCAGTTTGGTGTACAAAATGTAACTCACTTATGCTACTGGCTTAATCGATAAAGAAAGCTCGCATTTGCGTCTTATTTCAAGATTGGCTTATGAAGGGTTTTTGTTTAAAGAAAAATTGCTTATGTTAGAATCTGCTGACGAAGGCGTTTGGAGTTATGATCGCTGGCTCCAGTGGGGTTTGTTATTGATAGAATATTCTGGTGAAGGCGTTTGGCGTTATGATCGCTGGCTTCAGTTGGGTTTGTTATTGACGAAATTTGCTGATGTTGCAAAAGGGATCTGCGCGTGGCGTTATGTATGCTACTGTTTATGTTTATGTTTATGAGGCGGGCGTTGGCGTGGTTGCATGCGTTGGCATTGTTTATGTGGCGTTGGCGTTGGCGTTGTTGGAGTGAGTGTGGACATGAGAGATCCGCGTGATCTGGATATGTCACTATATATATTTTATTTATTTTTTTTTTGTATTTTTTTCGTGGTTTATATATTTTTTTTTTGTTGTTTTTTATATTTTTCTTTTCTTCTATGATTATATTTTTGTCTTTTTTCAAGCACATGTTCTCAATTCAATTCAGTGTCACTGCTGTGAATACATTTTTATTTATATGTAACAAGAAATAAGTGGATATGTATAGGCGATTAAAGATAAAAGTATAAGAGTGTTGTAATAAAATTTAATAAAGGAGGGATAACTTTCTTTACTTCAAAATTGTCACTGTAACATTGTCTCTCCCACTCTCTCCTTTTACTCCTCTTCGTTTTGTTCGTCCGCGTGCAAAACACTCACCCAAATTACTTCACGATGTAGGCCTCCTCGTAAACGGTGTTGGTGTTGTTAAATTGTTGTTTATTTGTTTTTGGTTTAATTTAATTAATACTGTATATTCTAGAGCACGTTTTATTTGTTTATGTAAATGTAATGTTGTCCCCGGTTTTTATTCACTCACAGATAACTGAATTGGCTTGGGAACAAAAAAATTGTTTAACTCTTATAACTATTACCACATTTATTTATTATATATTTTGATTAAGATTTGCTTCTGCGCTGAAAGCTGCAGAGCTTTTTAATTTTGTTATATATTTTTTCTTTCTTGCTCTGTAGGCTGGGTTTTTTTTTTATTTATATATTATTGGATTTTCTAGTTAGTTTCATTTGGTATACAATTTATGATATATATTGAAAGTCTGATTACGGTTTTGATTAAAAAAAATAAAATTTCTTCGTTTTCTTTCGTTTTCTCAATGCGAAATTAAAATTCCAAATTGACTACCGCGCATTTGCTTAGCTCACTTTATGAACTATACATACATATATACATATATACATATATATAACATAACATCTAGCCTTTGCTGTGATCGGTTGTGTTTTTGCGGTGCTGTGTCTGTTTGAGATTGTTATTAAGTTTTAACTCTCACATTTAATTTGTTTAACATAAAAAATATCTGTGCTTTGGTTCTATTTAATTTTTATGTAATTGCTTTGTTCATTTCGGTTTTCTCTTAGTAATTTTGCTACAAAACATAAAAGTGTTATTCTTGTAAACATTGTGAGCGCGGTTAACAGCTTGTGTTTTGTTTTTGCTTTTTGTTTCGTTGTGTCTCATTGCATGCTTGATCGCTTTGCATTGTAGTTGTTATAACGGTTTTTGTGTGCGCTTTATTGCTCTCGCTCTCTCTACTTTCGTGCGCTCTCTCGACGATTTATAACTCTCGCTCTCTCTATTTTCGTGTGCTATATAACTGTGCTTGCACGCGTTGTTGTTTTCGTTTCGTCTATTTCCGTTAATATTCTTACAGCGCCAAAGCTTGGTGTTGTTGTACCTATTCTCATCTGCACTGTTTGTTTTCCTATTTTCTCTGTGCTGCGCCGAATATTTGTAAAGTTTTCTCATAATTTCGGGCATATTAATTTTTGAATCAATTATGTCTGCGTGTTATTTAAAAAGTTGCAAGTGCCTGGCCGACCCAAAGGCCGACTTCATCTGTTGTTGGTTGTGTGAAAACGTGGTACACGTTAAATGTGCCGGTTTCACGCAACGGATTAGGGATGCGATCGGCGGTAAGTCGGGAGTAAAGTGGTGTTGTGAACGATGCCGCGAGACGGAGTCTGATATTCAGGGATTAATGAGGCAAACTAGACGGTGCTTCCACAGTCTCCGTCTAGCTTTTAGTAAGCTCAGCGCTGATTTTGATGCTATGGAGACTCAATTCTATAACGTAAAATTGTTGAATGAGTCTCTTGAGCGGAAGCGATCGGCCGAGCCTGCTATGCCTCAGGAACCAGGTTTATTGACCCCTGCTCTGTTGTTCACCCATGCACCGCTGACTCCCACTGTTGATAATGGTCAGCAGTTGTGCAGTTAACTGCCACCTACAACCAACAGTGGTGACTCAATTGAGTCACAGGCCACTGTGCCAATTTCTATTCCGCCACCTCTTGCTAGCAGTGCTCCTAGGACTCTTAAGGTGGTTGTACCTAAGAAGCAAATTTTCATATCGCGTCTGGCCCCTGAGATATCTGTGGATGACATTAAAGCCTACATACACGGTAAAATGTCATCTACAGGAATATCAATTGAAAAATTTAAATTTAACTATGAAAGAGAAATTTCCTCCTTTAAGATAAGTGTTCCGGCTGAAGAATTTGGCACAATTTGCTGTGCTAATTTCTGGCCGAAGGGCTTACTTATAAAGGAGTTTACAAACAAAAAACGTACTCGGCATCCTATTAGCTTACCTCAGAATCCTTCTGTGCTTCGTCTTCTAATGAGCACTAAAAAACTAAAAACTAAAATCTCTCTTCTCTAGCATACCAGAATGTTAGAAGTCTTAATACTAAACTTTCTAAGCTTTACGTTGACAGTCTTTCATTTGAATTTGATATATTAGTTTTTACCGAAACTTGGTTAAAGCCTGATCTCAAATCATTCTTTATTTTCCAATAAATTCACCCCATATAGATGTGATCGAGTATCACGCTTGGGTGGTGGTTGTCTGATTGCTGTTGATTCTGATCTTGCATCAGATTATTTCTTACCTCCATTTGCTTTAGACATTGAATTTATAAGTATTAAAATTCAGTTTAATACTTTTTCATTGTTTATCACTTGTTCATATATTCCACCTCAATCAGATGTCTCAATATATCTAAATCATCTATCTGCTATCCAGTACATTTCCTCAATGCTTTCGGATAGAGACTAATTGATTGTATGCGGTGACTTTAATCTTCCCGAAATTATGTGGTCCGCTCCACCTAATGTATTGGTGCCACTTAGTTCAAATGAATTTATTGTTGGGTTTCATGAGTTGTCACTGTCTCAAGTTAACCATATTCGAAACTGTAATAACCGTCTACTTGACTTAATCTTTGTATCTGATCCTACTTGTAGTTTTGTCTCTCGCTGTGATCCTCTTGTTAATCCCGAAGATCCTTATCATCCTTCGCTCGATTTGAATATAGAGCTGCCAACTCTTGTGCCTCTTGTAGCATCGGATTCTACACGAAAGAATCGTTGCTTCCGTAAAGCAGATTTTATTAAACTTAACCAATTATTATTTGACACTGATTGGGCAGAACTTTACTCTTGCACCAATCTGGATAATGCTGTGTCAATATTTTATTCTACGATTGACTCGCATTTGGATGCTTGTGTTCCCCGTTCGAATCCTGGGAAAGCTAATAGGCCTCCCTGGTTTTCGCGGGAATTAGATAGGTTGAAAAATGCGAAGTCAAGGTACTATAAGAAGTTTAAGAGATCAAGTAATCCTTTTGATTACTCTCGCTATTTAGTTGCTAAAGCAACTTTTATTACTCATAACTCACGTTGTTATCAAAATTACCTTCTTCGTTGTAGGCTGCAATTTGCACAAGATCCTAGGCAGTTCTATAACTTTGTGAATATGAAACGCAAATCGTCTTCGTTACCTAACTTCGTTTTCTATGAAGATACGAAAGCAAAAGATGATCAGGAAGCAGCCGATCTGTTTGCTGAGTATTTTCAATCCACCTATTCCTCTACTAATTTCTCACCAAATGTACCATATCCTTACCCTGTTCAAAGAGCTAATTGCATTTTTGGTCCTGTGATCACTTTAGAGTCACTTCTTGCCGACCTACACACAATCAAGCCTGGGTATTCGCCTGGTCCTGATGGTGTTCCGGGATGTGTACTTAAGTACTGTTCTGAGTCTATTTCCAAACCTTTACTTAAATTATTTACCTTGTCTGTTGAAACTTGTTGTTTTCCCGCTATTTGGAAGGAATCCTTTATTATTCCTCTCCATAAAAATGGCCCAAAGTCTGATATAAAAAACTATAGGGGTATTTCCAAATTGTCCGCAATACCTAAAGCATTTGAGAAAATATTAACGACTCAACTGCAACACTTATGTAGATCTATTATTTCACCATTCCAGCATGGTTTTATGAAATGTAGGTCTACTACCACTAACATTCTTGAATTTACGTTCCATATTGTGATCAAGGGATTTCAGAATAAAATGCAAACTGATGTCGTTTATACAGACTTCAGTAAGGCCTTTGATTCTGTTAACCATTGTCTCCTTCTTCACAAATTAAACCTTATAGGATTTCCTACTAACCTTCTGACATGGATTTCGGAGTATCTGAGTAACAGAACTGAAAAAATTTTATTTAAATCTGTGCTGTCTAAACCTATCCAAGTCACCTCTGGTGTACCCCAGGGTAGTCACCTTGGTCCAGTGCTTTTTAACCTATTTATTAATGACCTTCCTTCTGTAGTATTGCATTCTAACATACTAATGTATGCTGATGACGTCAAGTTATGCCTGGCGTATAATGATATGACCTCTCATTGCTTATTGCAGGCGGACTTATTTTCCTTTTTGTCGTGGTGTAAAATGAATCTGCTCAACTTGAACTGCTCTAAGTGTAAGGTCATGTCATTTTATCGTATCTCTCCACATGTTGTTAATTACACGCTCGATGGGGTGCCACTTGATAGACTGAATGAAGTAAATGATTTAGGTTTACTTCTTGATCACAGGTTAAAATTCGATAACCATATTAAATTCACTGTCAACAAAGCTTTTCAAGTTCTTGGTTTTATAAAGCGTTGGTCTAAGGAATTTGATGACCCTTATACGACCAAGATACTTTTCACTTCTCTTGTACGTCCAATTCTGGAATATGGATCTTGTGTGTGGTCTCCACAATATCATATTCATCAAAGTAGATTGGAATCTGTACAGAAGAGCTTCTTACTTTTCGCTCTTCGTCGGTTTGACTGGGGTGTACTTCCTCCATACACCAATAGGCTGCTTCTTATTAACCTTCCCTCCCTAATTAACCATCGTGTTATGCTAGGAGTTATGTTTGTAGTTAAATTACTTAAAGGCGAAATCGATTCAGCAGCGTTGATGAGCCAAATAAATTTTTCTGTTCCCCTTAGACCTTCTCGCTATTTCTTCCCACTTTCCCTTAATCGCTGTACTACTAATTATTCGTTGCATGAACCGTTTCGAGTACTCTGTAATGACTATAACAAATTATACCATGTAATCAATTCAGAATCCTCTATTTCTATAATTAAAAACTCAATTTTAAATGTCCTATATCGGGAATAACCTTTACGCATGCACAGGTGGTGAATAACTAACTCTTACTAGTTATCTTTGGTCTGATTGGGTTTTTTCCTGGGTTTTCCCCAATCCATGCAACAAATGTTGGACCATTTTGCATTTAAATACCCCCAGAATTAATTTTAATTCATTTAAATTTTTTAATTTCATTTAAATTATTATTATTTTTAAATTTATTCATAATTTTAATGTTATTTTTAATTGTATTAAATTAAATTTCTTAAGTTTTTGTAATTTTGGTGTCGACTGATCCTAGTTGACAATAAATAAATAAATAAATAAAAGAAACACGTCTGTTCAGTTTGGTGTACAAAATGTAACTCTCTTTATGCTACTGGCTTAATCGATAAAGAAACCTCGCATTTGCGTTTTATTTCATGATTGGTTTAAAGTAAAATTGCTTATGTTAGAATATGCTGACGAAGGCGTTTGGCGTTATGATCGCTGGCTCCAGTTAGGTTTGTTATTGCTAGAATATGCTGACGAAGGCGTTTGGCGTTATGATCGCTGGCTCCAGTTGGGTTTGTTATTGACGAAATTTGCTGATGTTGCATAAGGGATCTGCGCGTGGCGTTATGATTGCTAATGTTTATGTTTATGTCGTATGTTGCATGCGTTGGCGTTGTTTGCATGGCGTTGGCGTTGGCGTTGTTGCAGTGAGTGTGGACATGAGAGATCTGCGTGATCTGGATATGTCACTTCCCCATCCCTTAGAAATTGGCTTGTCCTCAAGCGTTAAGTGTAGGGTACGTTCTCTAAGTCGTTGTTTTTCACGGTTGCTTCGTCTTCATTTTCGATGGTTGGTGTCGTTGCTGCATCATTCTTATATTTGATTATTATTCGTTTTGGTAAATTTTTGCATTTGAACAAAGAATAGCTTATTATTACTATTGACAATATTGTCACTAATGTTAAGCTTATGATTAACAAGGTATTGTTAGTTCTTGTATGTACTCTTATGAGTTCTTTAGTTTGTATGAATGCTAACGGCTCTGTTTTAGTTATATTATTACTTATATAAACGGTTTGTGTAAAATCAGATATTACATTTGTTATCTGGATATCTTCTAATTGTACAGTGCAGTTGGTTGCTTTGATAATGTTATTTCCTAAAATTTCAATTTTTTGTGGTATACAATTTTGATTAAGTGTGACTTTAGGTAAATTCCAAGTTAATATTACGTTTGGTTCTATGAAGTTTATTTCATAGTTTTTTCTTGTTTTTGTGAATTTACATTCAACTTTTATTTGTTTCAAGATACCATTTATACATTTGTTTGTTATTTGTTTCTTTTCTGTTGTTGAATAAGTTTTATTCTTGTGTAAATAGTATTTATCTCTGATAGTTTCGGTTAAAATATTATTTTCTTCGTCTGGATATGGTATTATTGAATATAAAGTTTCTAATGACAAAGTTTTCGGTATATGTGATATTATTAGAATTTCATTTGTCTCGGGTTTTATCCAAGTTGATGTTTTTATATTTAACAATTTTTCTGAATCAACATTTAATAAATGATCGTGTTTTAGTAATTTTGGGTTAAAAATTCCCAATCTGGTCAGTTGCATTCCCATCTCAATATCTTCGATGTATTCGGTGAATTGTTGTAAGTTGAATATTAATAAACTTAATTTTATGTTCTGTTGTGAATTTTCTGTCAAGCCGTTCAATATTTCTATCCCATGGTTGACTGCTTCTATAACTTTGTTTAGTTCGTTTACCTGTATGCTATTGGCCTCTAAATCGTGTATTTTTTCAGCGAGTTCTGTTTTGTCGTCTTCCGTTAATGTGCCAAATAGATATTTGTAGCCTTTTCCTACTATATTTAGGAGTCCTCGTTTCTGTCTTTTGATTATTCTTATTCCATTCATTTCTCTATGCAGTTTTTCTACTAGATATTTTATTTCGGGTAGAGTACTAAAAGCATGTGTCTGAGATATCAAATCTTTTTCCGTATTTTCGGTTTGAGTTAGGTTTACTGTTAGGCAATGGTATTCAAAATCTGAAGGTATGCTCAATGAGCCTGTTTTAAATAAAACGTAACCGTTTTGTGCTTTTACTGGGTTAATTTATAGATTTTTCCTACCTCTATTCGTTTCTTCAAAGTGTTTGTTATCTAACTGATTTATTATGCCTGTTTTTCTGAATGGATTTGTTGTTTTTGATTTGATAAGTGGCATTTCTCTATAGTTTGTATCTACTTCGTAAGTTTTTCTTGTTTCGTTTAACTTGTTGATCTTTTTAATTTTATTTAACTGGGTATCGTATACTGGTGATCCGGCATAAATAAAGATATCTGCCGGTGTTCTACCAATAGTGCTATGTATTGTTTTACGATTATAAGTGTAAAGTATTATTTCGAATTTGGTTAAATTATTTTCTTTGTTTGTGTCCGAATTAATTATTCTTAGTTTTTCGTTGATTGTTTTATGAAACCGCTCTACGTCTGATATTCCGATTCTTGCTTGTTGTGATTTGAATTTTAACATTTTCTGTAATCTAACCAAATTTTTAATGCTGCACTTATGAATGCTGAGTCTTTGTCTGCTTTTATTTCTAAATGGTTTTCCCATTTCGTTGAATATTTTTAATAATGCTCGTTTTGCTTCTAACCAATCTTTACCATGTATTTCAATTAATGTAGCGTATTTTGAATATACGTCTATGCATGATTAAAATTGTTTATTATTGACCATATAAAAATCTATAACGTATGTTGCTCTAGGGTTGAAGACCTCAGGTGTTATTTCATAATTAAATTTTGTATCCCTGTGTTCCACTTTTGATATATTACAGATTACGCATTCGTTAATTATGTTTTGTATTAGTAGTAGGGAACTGGGGATTCTAGGACAGGAAGTCGTAAATCTTTTTTTTGACAGCTCTTGAATTTTAATTAGCTAATTAAAGCACTTGATTTATTGCTTTTTGGGTGGGGGGTGACAGGTGTGTGACCTTTTTTAGAAGAATGTGTGATTTTGGGTCACGTGCGTGACATTAATGATCGAAGGGTCATGATTTATGGTTGATCCTTTTTTTATTGGGGTTGGAGTCAGGTGGAGGATCACTCGCGCACTTACGTGTGCGTACGTGATTGAGATTTCTTAAGGAGGAGATTGTGAGCAAGGCGTGTAACCTGTATGCTAGAATATGGTGGAGGATCACTAGCGCACTTGTGTGTGCGTACGTGACTGAGATTTTTTAAGGAGGAGATTGTGAGCAAGGCGTGTAACCTATAACCTGTATGCTAGAATGTAGTGGAAGATCGGTTACCAGCTACCGCACAAGTGTGCAGGGACATGTTTTTGATTTTTGAGGGTGAGTTCATTGATCAGTATAAAAGTGTTTTTGGTTGGGTGGAGGGGGGGGGAGGGGAGTGACACGTGTGTGGCCTTTTTAGAAAAATGTGTGGGTTGGGTTCACATACGTGACATTTTGATCGAAGGGTCATCATTTATGGATGACCCTTTTTTTATTGGGGGTTGGAGTCAGGTGGAGGACCACTCCCGCACTTACGTGTGCGTACGTGACTGAGTTTTCTTAAGGAGGAGGCGTGTAACCTGCAACCTGCATGCTAGAATGTAATGGAAAATCGGTTGACAGATAGCACACAGGGTGTGCAGGAACTTGTTTTGTTTTGATTTGATTTTTTTAAGGGTGGGTTCATTGATCAGTGGAAAATTATTGTTGCTTCTCTTTTTTCACCTTCATTCTCATTGGTTAGAACTCGCAAGACACCTCCCACCTAAATGTTTTCCCACATCATAATTACAGTATTATTGACCTGAAGTGATGATAATCAGGTACTTCGCACGTACATTTGTCACGTGCTGCTACCTTTTTGTGTATGTGTTTTCGGTTCTCTCCCTTTTTATAGTGCACTCTGTTTGAGTAGGAGGATCACTATGATGATTTCACAATAATTTGAAATAATAGCCTGTTCTGATTTGTATACCTGCAGACTTCATACCTAGGTTCATAGAGTTTATTATGTTTAAATAAAAGATTTTTTTTTGTTACGTTTTCATAATATAATTTATTTATTCTTATTGTTATAGTTTAATTTTAAAGATAAATGTATATATTAAAATGTATTATTATTATTAATATCCATTTTGTTGAACCTCTTTGCTAGGTTAGTGTATTGAAATATAAGACGATCCAGTTTTCTTTTATATGATACAAAGTAGTGACAAGCACATGTATCAACTCCTTCTGTTGCATCATTCGAGGACCATGGGCACACCGTCAAGTGCTTTCCATATTTTGATTTAATAAGACGATAGTTTTCATACTCTAAGAAATATTCTCGGTATTCCTCCAACAGTTTAGCGTGCTCAGGAAAAAGCACATCCTCAAACTCCTTGAGGAATTCATCAATTTTCCTCACATTTGTTTTGAATCAAAAATTCGTAATTATACCCATAACGTTGTTTATTCTTCAAAAGCAGAAATTCAACCAAAGAATTATTTTAGTTTATTTTTAAAGAGCCTATACTTGTGTCACTTTCTTTTGTAATACTTGTCTATACCGGTTTACATCTTTTTCTTTTCCCATCTTTCTTGAAATTTCAAAACACAAACGAGTAAGATCAATTTCTGCTTCATGTCCATAAGATACACATAAATCTAAAAGTTGTACATCATATTTTCCCATCTTTGAACATTTAGGGATAATATAATTATTATATATATTACAAATTTGATTTTTCAACAACGTGTTCCAACATAAGAATGATGTTAAAAATATCCCCAATCTTATGAAGGCTCTCCATGACTCACTATCAAATTCAATTTTATTACCATATTGATTTAAAATTAATATGCACTGCTTATCCGATTTTCTAATTTTAAAATGGCACTTTATGCTTTCAATCTTAGGATTATCCATTAATGTATCAGGCATCAAGAACTCAAACTGCTCAAGCCTTAACTGGATATATTCCTTAAATGTTAATAATTGAAACCATTCCTCTTTTCCAAATCCAATGAAATTGCGCTTATGTTGCTGCATCCAAACCATTGGTGTAAATCTTTTTTTGACAGCTCTTGAATTTTAATTGTAGATTAACAAAATACTCAAATCCAAAAATGATTTCATGATCTTGTATTTTTCTCGAATTTCTCGATTTTCTTAGCTGAAGTGTGTCCATATTGATTTAAAAGTTGACTCAAACTAACTTGAAATTGGATTGTGAGCGCTATTTAAGGTGAAGAGTCTAGCTCATGATTCTCAGTACATTATTTACATTAAACACAAAATGATTAAGATAGACAGAAGCTCATGTATTCTTCTTGACTTCCAGTATATATTTGGAAATGAGAGACAAATTTTTATAAAAGAATTGGCCTTTATGCAAGCAGGATCAACTATACCGAATTTTTACCACTTCAAGCCTCCCTATGACATAAAAGAGCTGGATGAAATAACTAGAAAAACCATAAAAATAACTAAACAGTATGTTGATGCATTGGATTGGAGTGAAGGAGACATTTCTTATTTAAGCCTTGGTGATATATTAAGTCCATTAAATAGTTTCGCTTCAGTTATTGTACGAGGTAGAGCTAAGAAAGAGTTTTTAACTAAATATTTAACTACAAGAATAATTGATTTAGAACTAGATCAAAGTTTAAGTCACTTTCAAAACTTTTTTACAAATTGTAGAATACATAGGAAAATATCAAACCATTGTGCTCTAAACAATTTATTTAAACTCTTTTTAATCTTAGAAAGCTCTAATTTTAGAATATATGGAAATTAAATTCTGTTCACACCATTATGTTTGAAAATAATAATAAACACATTTAATTATAAATTTGGAGTTTTTCTTTATTTATTTAGCCATTGGATCTACATCACACTTAGATTTAAGTTTACAATAAAATCTAATACAACTCGAGCGTTTCTTAAGGCACATACACCTTTATTTAGATGGGACCCACAGTCGGAGAAAACATTACATTTCAGCTCTTCTAATCGTGGGCATCCATATTCTTCAATGTTTATTACACACGTCCTTAGATATTTTTCAAGAAACTTTTTCTTTATATCTCCCTTCGTTATTACACTCATATCATTAACAAGCTCACGAAGATAATTTCTAACTTTTAAAAAGCTATCAGATCCATCATTCCAACAGAGATTGTGTTGATTTCTAGTTAACCATATTGCCGTTTTACGAGCCTTCTTAGTTAATCTGAGAAAATCATATGGTGGTTTTATAAGATAATGAACGTCTGAGTAATATCCATTCCTAAAAACTAGTCCAATTTCTTTTAATATAAAATAGTTGTTATTTCCATAAAATCCTTGAATGTCGACAACTACTTGATCCTCCATTTTTTTGTTATGTTTAACATTAGTAATTTCTTCTCATCACTGAGAGTAATATGTGGTACTTTCCATGTAATATTAGATATATTTAATTTATACTCATTACTTTCAATTTTATTATGATATACATCATCCATATTTTTAGTTATGAGTAGAATTAGTTCATGTTTACAATTTAGTAAGACTTTGTTAGAGTCCTCACAAAATCCAACAGGGGTTTTAAGAGGAATAGAGAAATTTAAAAACCATCCTCTGTCAGTTGTTTTTCGTTTCCATTAAACCAACCAGAATTCTCAAGCATGCGACTTTCAGGCTTATTCAAGGAAATATAGTTTTTAAGCTGGTTGAAGTACCATTAAACCTTGTTTGTTCAATTTCATTTCCATTCAACTCATATCAAACCTCATCAAAATATAGCTCATTCAATTGTTTTTTTAATTTACCTCCTCCAGTAGGCGTGTTGTTAGCCAAAGGAATCAAGCCCTCAATATTAATAAAACTCTCGCTCGGTAACACATTAACTGTGAGGAGCCATATAGCGTTGGCAATTAAATGTATGTAAATATACATTTATGCTATATGCGCCCCTCACAGTAACTGCACATCAGATCGAATTCCGACCCTGAGTGCAGTTGCGGCGAATTCGCTCTCTTTCGCCCTCTCTCTTTCCTGCGCAGGTTGTCAGCCATATAAGCGTGTCTGACACACATGTCCGTTAGGACATGTACCGTTATAGTGTGAGGAGTTTGGCGAGTGCAATATCGCCATCCATACTCGCACTAACGGCAGACATGGGCTGGCGCCAGCGAAACGGTAGTGGAAAATTACCAAAGATCACGCCACCGAGAAGAGCACGTGATCTTTGGTACAGTCGCGACAAAAGGCTGCGACGCAGGCCTATAAAAAGGGCGTCGCAGCACACAGCAGGCTCTGAGTCTAAATGTAAAAGTGAGACGCTGCCAAAAATTAAGTTCAGTAGAAAATCAGAATCATAAGCAGAAACGCTGCCCAACAAGAAATTGAAAGTGAGACGCGGCCGAAATTCAAACGGAGTCAAACATAAAAATCTAAAAGTGAGACTTTATCAAGTCAGTCTCGAATCAAAAGTCATCGAAGGACCAACACCGCACCAAGGCCCAGCAACCGCCGAAGGACACAGGACATTGGAGTCCTGAATTCGGGTGAGAAGCGCCATCCTTGCCACGCTTGAGCGTAGCGACAGGCAAACCGTGCCTGGGTAAAACAAGTGTGCGTAACCTGTGATTAGGCAGCGCGAGTACGAGCGAATTCTGGTGAATAACCAGAGTGCCGTACGGTGTCACTGTCGGGCAGGCGAGCCACTAAATTACCCAACTGGTGCGTGAAGTGTCTGAAGCGAAACTCTCGCGAACAGGTGTACGCTTCAAAGCTGACCAGGGGCTCCAGTGGACCATCGTCACCCCGCGGTGCAAAGCAGCAATCTGTACGATCAAATAATAAGAATCAAATAAAGACAACCATTGTGCAAGAATATACCAAATACGTGTTATCAATTTACGCAAACGCAACCAAATTATAAATTTGTTGCACGGACCCACAGCTCGACTGAGTTTAGCCCGGCAGAGCAAAAAGGTCCGTTACAACTGGCGCCCAACTTTGGTGGTTGCGAAATTGAGAAACACAGTACATATATATATTGACATAAAATGGCGCGCGCGTGGATTTATAACCTCAAGAAAGAGGAAGTGCTAAAATACCGAGCGGAATTCGAGGTGGAACTGAGTGGGAATCTGGACGCCATGCGTCGGCAATTTGGAGAGTGGGTGGACACTCACCAAGCCAGACTCCCCTATAGCACGCGGATTGCAGAATTGGCAGCCATCCATAGCAGAACATCACCGGCCAAAGAGATAGGCAAAGTTGCAGATGTGAAAGATACGACGACATTCGACTTCACACAGCTAAGCGTCCCAGCAATCAGCGCAGCAGCGCGCACGCGAGACACCAGCCACACAGTATGGGGAACACCCGCACCACAGCCATCAAGGAGAGTGTCCATAAGCGACCACACGGCGACGACTATGTCTCAAGAATACCCGAGGGTAGCGAAACAAGTTCGAGAGTGGAACTTTCGCTTCGAGGGCACCACGGAGCCTTTAGAATTCTTGGAACAAGTCGAGTGGTCTGCGGATACATATGGACTCAACTTGAATCTGGTTCCCAGAGCCATGCCAGAACTGCTACAGGGAATGGCCCTGAAGTGGTACGTTGCGAACAATGAACACTGGACGACATGGGTAAGTTTCGTCCAAAGTTTTCAAGAGTATTTCCTGCCAAGGGATTACTTTGAAAACTTAAGAGACGAAGTCACCCACAGACGTCAGGCTATAAACGAGCCATTTAAAACATACATGGTGGAGATGCAGACGCTAATGCGGCCACTGCAGTATACGGCGGGAAAACAACTGCATAAAATATATAACAACAGTCTCCCAGACCTACGAGCATACGCAAGGCCAGGTCAATTCCAGAACTTGGCGGAATTGATGCACTTGGCAGCCGCATTTGAGGAACTCGAGGTCGATAGGGAGAAGTTGCGACAGCAAAGCCGCGTAGAGGAGCCCAGTTACAGCACTCCACAGCGAATGCACAGAGAGCCTCAGCAGAGACGCTTGGAGCACACGGACTATAACACTCCACAGCGAATGCACAGAGAGCCTCAGCAGAGACGCGTGGAGCACACAAACTACAACACTCCACAGCGAATGCACATGGAGCCTCTACAGAGACGTATGGAGCCATCACACCGACACGCGGAACCACCACAGATGCGTCAATACCATCACACAGAGCCAGCACCAAGGCAAAACAGGCCAAGATTCATGGCCATGGCAGACAGTGAGGGAACGTACAGCCAAGTACACAACGAGAGGGCTGAAGCAGACTCGAGACCGAGACCAGCCCCGAGGACAAGACCGAGACCAGCCCCGAGGGCAAGACACGACAACACACAAACACACATTAACAACCCAGATATGGCCTGCAGATTTTGCGGCCAGGAGGGACACCGCGCAACAGAGTGCACAAATCCCATGATGGATTATTGTTGGATGTGTGGACGTATTGGAGTTCGTACGTCAATGTGTTGTCGGTCGGGAAACGAACACCGGCGTCCGCCACCAAGGGGCGAGCGGGAGCCGAACAGGACAGCCCCAAGACGCTAATCGGCAGCCTGCAGGACGAGGGAGCGCAGTTGACAGCGGTCGTGGAGATCGGCAACTGTCAATACAAAGCTACGATCGATACAGGAGCCACGAGTAGTTTCGTTAGCGAGAAGCTAGCTCGTGGACTGTTCGACGTAGGCCGACGATGCGCAACTGCACGGCGAGTCCGCATGGCAGATGGCCGAAATAGCGGTGTCCAGGAACAAGTAGAGGTGAATATCCGGCTCGGACGGAGTAACATGGATATCGCTCTACTTATACTCCCCGGAATCATAGACGATTTGGTTCTCGGATGGGATTTTCTGTCGGCCATGGGAACTGTTTTGGAGTGCGCCGGATTGACCATAAGTATACCTGGGAACGGAATACAAGAACACCAGGAGGAGAGATTGTCCGTGGCAAAGACAGTCATACCACCAATACATCCGGACGCAGAAATCGATGCATTTCTACGACGAGAATTGGCGGCATTTGAGGCCATAAAGGGAACATCGCCCATTACTGAGCATCGCATTGTCATGAGTGACGACCGACCAATCAAACAGCGATACTTCCCTAAGAACCCCAAGATGCAAGCAGAGATCAACAAACTAGTGGATGAACTGCTAGCCAAAGGATGCATCGAGCCATCAAAGAGCCCGCACAGCGCACCAATAGTGATGGTACGAAAGAAAACAGGGAAATGGCGCCTCTGCGTGGACTTTAGGCAACTGAACGCCAAGTCCATAAAAGACGCATATCCCCTCCCAAGAGTGCACCACATCCTGGACCAGCTAAGAGAGGCGCGGTTCATCACGAGCCTGGACCTCAAGGATGGCTACTGGCAGATACCGATGGAGAAGGAAAGTCGAGCGAAGACGGCATTCACGGTTCCAGGAAAAGGACTGTTTCAATGGAAGGTGATGCCATTTGGACTCCATTCGGCACCAGCTACTTTCCAGAGAGCCCTCGACCGCGTGATTGGACCCGAAATGATGCCACATGCATTCGCATACCTGGACGACATCATCGTGATCGGGAAAACACGCGAGGAACACATGGATAATTTGGGAGAAGTGTTCCGACGGCTGAGAGCAGCGAACCTGAGGATCAACGTGGAGAAGTGTGACTTCTTCAAACAAGAGTTGAAATACCTCGGTCACCACGTCACGGAGGATGGAATCCGCACTGACCCCGAGAAGGTAGCTGCCATCGCCGAGCTGAAGCCACCGGGAAATGTAAAGGAATTGCGGCAATACTTGGGAGTGGCATCATGGTATAGGCGGTTCGTACCAGATTTCGCCACAACAGTGCACCCACTAAACGCGCTGCTCAAGAAGGGAAGCAAGTGGGAATGGACCGGAGAGCGACAGGAAGCTTTCGAAAAGGTAAAGGCAAAGCTGACACAATCACCGGTGTTGGCATGCCCAGATTTCTCCAGGCCATTTTGCTTGCAAACAGATGCTAGCAATTATGGCTTGGGGGCGATACTGACCCAAAACTCAGAGGAGGGTGAACGGGTCATATCGTATGCAAGCAGATCCTTAAATGGTGCGGAGCGCAATTACTCTGCGACCGAAAAGGAGTGCCTTGCAATAATCTGGGGCATAAGGAAGCTGCGACCTTACTTGGAGGGATACCACTTCACCGTCATCACTGATCACATGGCACTAAAGTGGCTGAACTCCATCGAAAGCCCCTCAGGCAGGATTGCGAGATGGGCACTGGAGCTGCAACAATTTGATTTCGACATCAAATACAGGAAAGGAAACCTAAATATTGTTGCAGATGCCCTATCTCGACAGCCCCTGAAGGATACATGCCGCCGGATCTCAACGGTGGAAAACGCGATGGACCAAGCAAACAAAGACTGCCCCTGGATCCAAAAGATGCGAGCCACCATTGACAAGAATCCCAGAAAGTTTCCAGATTATATGGAGGAATCTGGAAACTTATACAGGCACATCCCTCATCGAGCTGGAACGGAGGATGTAGCAGCCTGGAAATTGTGTGTGCCAACGGGCAAGCGTACACAGGTTCTAAGCGAGAACCACAACACCGCCGCCGCAGGACACACGGGTAGGAAAACAATAGCCCGAGTAGCAGCGCGCTACTATTGGCCTGGCTTATATAGAGATGTTAGAGCATACGTTCAAAAATGCGAAACATGCCAACAATATAAGCCAAGTCAATTGGCCGCGGCCGGACACATGCTCACCCAAATCCCAGAAGAGCCGTGGAGCACGGTATGTGCGGACTTCGTGGGACCATTGCCGAGGTCCAGCCATGGAAACACGATGCTGCTGGTATTTGTAGACCGCTTCTCGAAGTGGACCGAGATGGTGCCACTTAGAAGCGCTACAACGGCATCGCTGCAAAAGGCCTTCCGGGAGAGGATTCTGGCACGGTTTGGAGTGCCAAAGGTTTTAATCACGGACAACGGCACACAATTTACCAGCAGGGCGTTTAAAAATTTCCTCGAGGAGATAGGAGTTAAACACCAATTTACTGCACCATACACGCCACAAGAGAATCCAACGGAGCGGACTAACCGGACGGTGAAAACAATGATCGCCCAGTTCGCAAGGGACAATCAAAGACGCTGGGATGAGGCGTTACCGGAGCTGACACTGGCAGTCAACACGAGCGTCTCGAGCACGACTGGATACAGCGCTGCCTTCATCACACAAGGCCGGGAGCCAAGGCTGCCGAAAGCTTTATTCGATGAAGTCGCCATAGGTACGGGCCAAGTAAGCCAAACGCCGAACGAAAACGAAAATAAGCTGAAAGACATTTTCGAAATTGTTCGGCGAAGCTTGGAAAAAGCCTCTCAAGATCAGGCGAGGCACTACAACCTTCGCCGCAGGCAATGGAGCCCCAAAATTGGAGATAGAGTGTGGGTGAAATTACACCATCTATCGAATGCGGCGGAAGGATTCGCAGCCAAGCTTGCACCAAGATACGGCGGCCCATATCAAATAATAGACTTCAAATCTCCGGTGATCTGCAAACTGAGGAACTCGGCGGACAAGCGGATACGAACGGCACACGTGAGCGACTTGAAGCCACACAGCAAGGCGACGGGTGAGTTCCCAGATCCCCAAATTTAAAAGGGGGGGGAAGATAAGTGCGACTCCAAAAACTAAAATTGGACCCACACTTATACATCGAAAATATAACATTAAATAAATAGATATATAGTTATATATATATATAACATAACTAAAACAAAAATTACACCACACCGTAATAAGAATAACAAAAAAAAAATATATAAATATTAAATCGCCAAAAAGCCCTGAACACAGCGAAGAGATAACACTAAATAAATATATATATAGTTATATATATATATAACATAACTAAAACAAAAACTTACACCACACCGTAATAAGAATAACACAAAAAAAAAATAAATATTAAGTCATCAAAAACCCTGAACGCAGCGAATGTGCAGAGAACACATTGCGCCGATTGCGGTAAAAAGTGAACAGCAGCTGAGAGAGAGGATGGCCATGACCTACTCCAGAGTTCACTTAGGGAAGTAAGGGCAGTGACCGCCGAAAGCGTTACGCTTACCGCTGACAATAGAACAGCTAGCTCGCCGCGGTTACAAAAGCGACAACAAAACGCTTGCACTAAGAGGAGAACAAAAGTGCACCGACCGACTAAAACGTTCTGCTCACACTAATTGGGAGAGCAAGCGCAGCACACACCGAAAACGTTTCGCTCGCAATGTTGAGAGAACGAACACAGCACACGCCGAAAACGTTTCGCTCACCGCTTTGGCGGAAATATGCAACAACAAGGCTTGCACTAGAAAGAGCGCAAGTGCAAAGACCACTGAAAACGTTTTGCTCGCAATGTTGAGAGAACGAACACAGCACACGCCGAAAACGTTTCGCTCACCGCTGTGGCGGAATTCTACAACAACAATGCTGCACTCTGGAGAGCAAACGCATCGACACCAACAGCATCTTGACACTAGTGTAGAGGCGTGCACAGAGAAAATCCAGCAACAATTGCAGAGGATACCGTTGGTTAGTCACGCACACTAGAGTCAAGAAATGTACAAAGAAAAAGGGCCGATAGCCACTGCACTGGTGCGGGTGGGTGACCAACCAGGATACCGTTGGCTAGCCCCGCACACTGTTGCGAAGAAATGCGCGCACATACCCACACAAAAGGGTATATAAGGCGCTGCAATTAATCATAATATCATACCCAGCAATCGATCTCACGATGGCCAAACAAAATTCCAACCCCTACGGCGATAACGCGGCCTCCAGCAGTCCCAGCCGGTCAGGTTTGAACCTCCGGAGGCAACCCAGCGACGCTGGCGCGCTGCCCCGAGGCGGAACTATAACAACCGTGCGAATGGGCGCTGGACGGCGATCACAGCGACCACGCGGACGCGTGGTTCGCGTAGTGCGCGTGATGCGCGTAAGGCGTCTGGTGAGGGTGGTCAGAGTGACGAGACGATTGCCGAACGAAGAAACAACCAACCAACCACGAGAGGCGCAGGGACCCCCGAAACGGCCAATAGCGGTGGTCAGGCCGGTGCGGCGCCGCTCCTCCGGCGACACCGAGCGGTTCGCCGAGCTGCCGCCGACCCCCTATTCACCCTTCGGCCACGAGGACATTGGGCCCTACGACCCGTTTTCAGACGTCGAGGAGGCCCCCACAACGGACGGCGAGGAGGGGCCCCATGGGGACGATGGCCCCGAGGTCGGCTACGAATCTGAAGACGATGGAGGCGCACGAGCCGGCACGACGCCGATAAACACAGACGACGAAGACACCGTGCCCTTCGTGGCACAGGAGCAGGATAACGAGCCAATCGTCATCTCTTCTGATGAAGAGGAGGAAAGTCCGCGCGTCGCCGAACCACAGACACGCCCGCGGCAGGTACCCCCGACGGTGACCCGGGCGTACGGGAGGACGTTCGAGGCCGGGAAGTGGACGCACACGCTGTCCCACAGCTGGCAGCAGGACGCCGACCTCCCACCCTCGTGGCAATTAACCGAGGAGGAGCCGCCCATTTATGTGCCCACAGTGCAACCAGCGCCAAGGCCGGGGATGAGATCCATGGCGACACTCCCAAAGGAGGATGTCCAGCCGGGTGCGGCAAGCCAGGTCCCATCCCGACAAGCGCGACCTCCGCTACTGCGGCAACGGTCGGCTCCGGAGGCGGAGACCGGCTGGAGGGAGCTGGCCCCGACGGCATGGCCGGTGGGGATCGAGGCGGCGGCTGACAACCAGCCGGGGAGCAGTCGCCGCACGTCAAGGATCGTTTGGATCAATGGACGCCGGTACCGCGTAAAAGAGTCCCGGGACCGCGGGATTAGGGTGTTCCAGCAGGTAGTAAGCGAATGAGAAAAAAATAAAAAGAAGAAAAAAATATAAATATAAATAGGTCTTGAAATTGTCGCGGCTGGAAGGTGGAAGTCTTCCACTACCGAAGAAAGGGGGAGTGTGAGGAGCCATATAGCGTTGGCAATTAAATGTATGTAAATATACATTTATGCTATATGCGCCCCTCACAGTAACTGCACATCAGATCGAATTCCGACCCTGAGTGCAGTTGCGGCGAATTCGCTCTCTTTCGCCCTCTCTTTTCCTGCGCAGGTTGTCAGCCATATAAGCGTGTCTGACACACATGTCCGTTAGGACATGTACCGTTATAGTGTGAGGAGTTTGGCGAGTGCAATATCGCCATCCATACTCGCACTAACGGCGACATGGGCTGGCGCCAGCGAAACGGTAGTGGAAAATTACCAAAGATCACGCCACCGAGAAGAGCACGTGATCTTTGGTACAGTCGCGACAAAAGGCTGCGACGCAGGCCTATAAAAAGGGCGTCGCAGCACACAGCAGTCTCAGGAGTCTAAATGTAAAAGTGAGACGCTGCCAAAAATTAAGTTCAGTAGAAAATCAGAATCATAAGCAGAAACGCTGCCCAACAAGAAATTGAAAGTGAGACGCGGCCGAAATTCAAACGGAGTCAAACATAAAAATCTAAAAGTGAGACTTTATCAAGTCAGTCTCGAATCAAAAGTCATCGAAGGACCAACACCGCACCAAGGCCCAGCAACCGCCGAAGGACACAGGACATTGGAGTCCTGAATTCGGGTGAGAAGCGCCATCCTTGCCACGCTTGAGCGTAGCGACAGGCAAACCGTGCCTGGGTAAAACAAGTGTGCGTAACCTGTGATTAGGCAGCGCGAGTACGAGCGAATTCTGGTGAATAACCAGAGTGCCGTACGGTGTCACTGTCGGGCAGGCGAGCCACTAAATTACCCAACTGGTGCGTGAAGTGTCTGAAGCGAAACTCTCGCGAACAGGTGTACGCTTCAAAGCTGACCAGGGGCTCCAGTGGACCATCGTCACCCCGCGGTGCAAAGCAGCAATCTGTACGATCAAATAATAAGAATCAAATAAAGACAACCATTGTGCAAGAATATACCAACTACGTGTTATCAATTTACGCAAACGCAACCAAATTATAAATTTGTTGCACGGACCCACAGCTCGACTGAGTTTAGCCCGGCAGAGCAAAAAGGTCCGTTACAATACGATCCGCTTACAATATTACATTCTATCCGAATTGTATTTACTTTTAAAATACCCACAGACTAGTCTGAGATGTGTATTGAATTCGGCTTTAATATCTTTTTATTAAACCCGAATAATTGACCATTTGTATTCCTTTTATTAAAATATATAGTTTGTTCCTTAGTTGAAATTATTAATTTTTTTATTGTTTTAATTTATCTGTTTATTTTTCCTCCATTTTCTCAATAATAATATTTCTTTTATCACTAAGCTCGTATGATCTATGCTCGAAAACAAGGTTTACCACCCATTATAGAAATCTTGACCATTGTTTAAGAAATGGTCCAATTAAATCAAAAGAAATTCATATGATTTCGGAATTTAATCAGTCTCCCAGTCTTTTAAAGTATATAGACTTAAATTCATTTCTCAGTACATTCTCAAAGAAAAAAAAAATAAATAAAAATTAAATAAAAATACAAAATTTTAAAAAGACTTTTTCAAATTATCAAACAATACAGTCTAGAGAAAGTCAATGGAAAACAGTAAAAAACCACATGAAAAACAGTAAAAACCGTTAGAAAACCAGAAACCGCCTGCAAAGGTGTTGTTTGATGTTTACCTGTTATTTTCTCGCTAAAAACAGATGAACATATACTCATCGAATTTTCAAAAACAAGAATCGCGCTTAAGAAAATTTAAAAGCATAAAATGTGTATCTCTTTGATGTCAATTTAAAAAACATATGATTTTTGATTTTAATATATAATTTTTATTTGATTTCATTTTTTTCACAAATTATGTCTATTTTACACATATAAAAATATGACGTATACAAAATATCCCTTTCATCGCTGTTAGGCAGTTCCACAAAGGGGGCTCCATTATTTCCTCCTCCTCCTCCTCTGTGAGGTCTATCATGTTGACGTCCTGCTCTTCATACAGAGTTTCCGCGAAGGTGGGCACCATTATCTCCCTCTCTTCTGTAAGGTCAATAATGTTGTTTTATCATCTTTAGCAGGCATCATTGGCACAAAGGGGGCTTCATTAATTCATCCTCCTCTGTAAGGTCTATCGATTCGATAGCCTGCTCTTCAAAGAAAATTTCAGAAAATTTCAAAGCATAAAATTAGGTAGAACCATATTTGAATTGCATGCGAGCAAAGATAAAGATGAACCAAGGAGATCTCATTTGCTGGCTGGAGGATGAAAATGCAAGGGATGCATTTCAATCGACACCACCACCACAACCATCGAGATCAGAGTCGAGGCTTCCACCGCCAAGTGAAGAGGACGAACTCGACAATATGGAGCTTACAGAAGAGAGGGTGATAATGGTGCCCACCTTCGCCGAAACTCTGTATGAAGAGCAGGCTATCGAAACGATAGACCTTACAGAGGAGGATGAATTAATGAAGCCCCCATTTGTGCCAATGATGCCTGCAGAAGATGATGAAAACAACATTAATGACCTTACAGAAGAGAGGGAGATAATGGTGACCACCTTCGCCGAAACTCTGTATGACGAGCAGGCTATCGAAACGATAGACCTTACAGAGGAGGATGAATTAATGAGGCCCCCCTTTTTGTGCCAATGATGCCTGCTGAAGATGATGAAAACAACATTATTGACCTTACAGAAGAGAGGGAGATAATGGTGCCCACCTTCGCGGAAACTCTGGATGAAGAGCAGGACGTCAACATGATAGACCTCACAGAGGAGGAGGAGGAGGAAATAATGGAGCCCCCTTTGTGGAACTGCCTAACAGCGATGAAAGGGATATTTTGTATACGTCATATTTTTATATGTGTAAAATAGACATAATTTGCGAAAAATGAAATCAAATAAAAACTATATATTAAAATCAAAAATCATATGTTTTTTCTTCATCTGATTTTCAGAATTTACTAAGCAACAAGTGGAAATGTAGTTTTTTAAATTGAGCATCAAAGAGATACACATTTTATGCTTTTAAATTTTCTTAAGCGCGATTCTTGTTTTTGAAAATTCAATGAGTATATGTTCATCTGTTTTTAGCGAGAAAATAACAGGTAAACATCAAACAACACCTTTGCAGGCGGTTTCTGGTTTTCTAACGGTTTTTACTGTTTATATGGTTACTGTTTTTCATTGGTTTTACTGTTTATCATGTGGTTTTTCGCTGATTTTCATGTGGTTTTACTGTTTTTCATATGGTTTTTACTGTTTTTCATGTGGTTTTACTGTTTTAGTATGGTTTTTTACTGTTTTTATGTGATGTTTTACTGTTTATTGTGTGGTTTTTTTACTGTTTTCCATTGACTTTCCCTAGACTGTATTGTTTGATAATTTGAAAAAGTCTTTTTAAAATTTTTTATTTTTATTTAATTTTTATTTTTTTTTTCTTTGAGAATGTACTGAGAAATGAATTTAAGTCTATATACTTTAAAAGACTGGGAGACTGATTAAATTCCGAAATCTTATGAATTTCTTTTGATTTAATTGGACCATTTCTTAAACAATGCTGAAGATTTCTATAATGGGTGGTAAACCTTGTTTTCGAGCATAGATCATACGAGCTTAGTGAAATAAGTAATATTATTATTGAGAAAATGGAGGAAAAATAAACAGATAAATTAAAACAATAAAAAAATTAATAATTTCAACTAAGGAACAAGCTATATATTTTAATAAAAGGAATACAAATGGTCAATTATTCGGGTTTAATAAAAAGATATTAAAGCCGAATTCTATTCACATCTCAGACTAGTCTGTGGGTATTTTAAAAGTAAATACAATTCGGATAGAATGTAATATTGTAAGCGGATCGTATGTTAATGCAGAATCAAGCCATGTATTGCATGAGTTTGCTTTAAATGTGCCTCCAGGCTATAAAATGAATGAGAAGCCCACAATCTTATTTATTTCCCAGTGAACACGAGAAAGATACACTCATTAATAATACGGATTGTCGATCAGGACGGTCATTTAGTTAATTTACGTAATGAAAGTGTTACACTTCGCTTACATTTAAAACATCAAAAATGATTATTTATAATAAAAATGTATGTTACCCTCCATCATCAAACACTTTGAGTTATACTATAGAAGAAAGAAGATCGTTAAGAACAATACTCACAACAGAGAACAAATTGTTTTTAAAGTCATTGGGTCTAAAAATAAGAGAACAATGACTAATTTGTTACCTGATCGAGAGAAACCCTATTCGGATGAGAGTGTAACCAAAAAGAATATCATAGCTACTCTCCCTATCTGCAATCATTTAAGAGTAATGATGAAGTTAGAATCACGATCCAAAATCAGGACTTAAATGTAGTCCCGAGCGAGAGTTTTATTAATATTGAGGGTTCGATTTCTTTGGTTAACACCACGTAAATTAAAAAAACAATTGAATGAGCTATCTTTTGATGAGGTTTGATATGAGTTGAATGGAAATGAAATTGAACAAACAAGGTTTGTTGGTACTTCAACCAGCTTAAAAACTATATTTCCTTGAATAAGCCTGAAAGTCGCATGCTTGAGAATTCTGGTTGGTTTAATGGAAACGAAAAACAACTGACAGAGGATGGTTTTTTAAATTTCTCTATTCCTCTTAAAACCCCTGCTTGGATTTTGTGAGGACTATAAAAAAGTCTTACTAAATTGTAAACATGAACTAATTCTACTCATAACTAAAAATATGGATGATGTATATCATAATAAAATTGAAAGTAATGAGTATAAATTAAATATATCTAATATTACATGGAAAGTACCACATATTACTCTCAGTGATGAGAAGAAATTACTAATGTTAAACATAACAAAAAAATGGAGCATCAAGTAGTTGTCGACATTCAAGGATTTTATGGAAATAACAACTATTTTATATTAAAAGAAATTGGACTAGTTTTTAGGAATGGATATTACTCAAGACGTTCATTATCTTATAAAACCACCATATGATTTTCTCAGATTAACTAAGAAGGCCTCGTAAAACGGCAATATGGTTAACTAGAAATCAACACAATCTCTGTTGGAATGATGGATCTGATAGCTTTTTAAAAGTTAGAAATTATCTTCGTGAGCTTGTTAATGATATGAGTGTAATAACGAAGGGAGATATAAAGAAAAAGTTTCTTGAAAAATATCTAAGGACGTGTGTAATAAACATTGAAGAATATGGATGCCCACGATTAGAAGAGCTGAAATGTAATGTTTTCTCCGACTGTGGGTCCCATCTAAATAAAGGTGTATGTGCCTTAAGAAACGCTCGAGTTGTATTAGATTTTATTGTAAACTTAAATCAAGTGTGATGTAGATCCAATGGCTAAATAAATAAAGAAAAACTCAAAATTTATAATTAAATGTGTTTATTATTATTTTCAAACATAATGGTGTGAACAGAATTTAATTTCCATATATTCTAAAATTAGAGCTTTCTAAGATTAAAAATTGTATAGTTGATGCTTCATAAAGCATCAAATACTGTATTTTTTATGGAGTCAAGAGCACATGGTTCTGTCCTCTTGTGGATATTTTCCTATGTATTCTACAATTTGTAAAAAAGTTTTGAAAGTGACTTAAACTTTGGTCTAGTTCTAAATCAATTATTCTTGTAGTTAAATATTTAGTTAAAAACTCTTTCTTAGCTCTACCTCGTACAATAACTGAAGCGAAACTATTTAATGGACTTAATATATCACCAAGGTTTAAATAAGAAATGTCTCCTTCACTCCAATCCAATGCATCAACATACTGTTTAGTTATTTTTATGGTTTTTCTAGTTATTACATCCAGCTCTTTTATGTCATAGGGAGGCTTGAAGTGGTAAAAATTCGGTATAGTTGATCCTGCTTGCATAAAGGCCAATTCTTTTATAAAAATTTGTCTCTCATTTCCAAATATATACTGGAAGTCAAGAAGAACACATGAGCTTCTGTCTATCTTAATCATTTTGTGTTTAATGTAAATAATGTACTGAGAATCATGAGCTAGACTCTTCATCTTAAATAGCGCTCACAATCCAATTTCAAGTTAGTTTGAGTCAACTTTTAAATCAATATGGACACACTTCAGCTAAGAAAATCGAGAAATTCGAGAAAATACAAGATCATGAAATCATTTTTGGATTTGAGTATTTTGTTAATCTACAATTAAAATTCAAGAGCTGTCAAAAAAAAAAAGATTTACACCAATTGTTTGGATGCAGCAACATAAGCGCAATTTCATTGGATTTGGAAAAGAGGAATGGTTTCAATTATTAACATTTAAGGAATATATCCAGTTAAGGCTTGAGCAGTTTGAGTTCTTGATGCCTGATACATTAATGGATAATCCTAAGATTGAAAGCATAAAGTGCCATTTTAAAATTAGAAAATCGGATAAGCAGTGCATATTAATTTTAAATCAATATGGTAATAAAATTGAATTTGATAGTGAGTCATGGAGAGCCTTCATAAGATTGGGGATATTTTTAACATCATTCTTATGTTGGAACACGTTGCAGAAAAATCAAATTTGTAATATATATAATAATTATATTATCCCTAAATGTTCAAAGATGGGAAAATATGATGTACAACTTTTAGATTTATGTGTATCTTATGGACATGAAGCAGAAATTGATCTTACTCGTTTGTGTTTTGAAATTTCAAGAAAGATGGGAAAAGAAAAAGATGTAAACCGGTATAGACAAGTATTACAAAAGAAAGTGACACAAGTATAGGCTCTTTAAAAATAAAGTAAAATAATTCTTTGGTTGAATTTCTGCTTTTGAAGAATAAACAACGTTATGGGTATAATTACGAATTTTTGATTCAAAACAAATGTGAGGAAAATTGATGAATTCCTCAAGGAGTTTGAGGATGTGCTTTTCCTGAGCACGCTAAACTGTTGGAGGAATACCGAGAATATTTCTTAGAGTATGAAAACTATCGTCTTATTAAATCAAAATATGGAAAGCACTTGACGGTGTGCCCATGGTCCTCGAATGATGCAACAGAAGGAGTTGATACATGTGCTTGTCACTACTTTGTATCATATAAAAGAAAACTGGATCGTCTTATATTTCAATACACTAACCTAGCAAAGAGGTTCAACAAAATGGATATTAATAATAATAATACATTTTAATATATACATTTATCTTTAAAATTAAACTATAACAATAAGAATAAATAAATTATATTATGAAAACGTAACAAAAAAAAAATCTTTTATTTAAACATAATAAACTCTATGAACCTAGGTATGAAGTCTGCAGGTATACAAATCAGAACAGGCTATTATTTCAAATTATTGTGAAATCATCATAGTGATCCTCCTACTCAAAAAGAGTGCACTATAAAAAGGGAGAGAACCGAAAACACATACACAAAAAGGTAGCAGCACGTGACAAATGTACGTGCGAAGTACCTGATTATCATCACTTCAGGTCAATAATACTGTAATTATGATGTGGGAAAACATTTAGGTGGGAGGTGTCTTGCGAGTTCTAACCAATGAGAATGAAGGTGAAAAAAGAGAAGCAACAATAATTTTCCACTGATCAATGAACCCACCCTTAAAAAAATCACAACAAAACAAGTTCCTGCACACCTGTGTGCTATCTGTCAACCGATTTTCCATTACATTCTAGCATGCAGGTTGCAGGTTACACGCCTCCTCCTTAAGAGAACTCAATCACGTACGCACACGTAAGTGCGGGAGTGATCCTCCACCTGACTCCAACCCCCAATAAAAAAAGGGTCATCCATAAATGATGACCCTTCGATCAAAATGTCACGTATGTGAACCCAACCCACACATTTTTCTAAAAAGGCCACACACGTGTCACTCCCCTCCCCCCCCCCTCCACCCAACCAAAAACACTTTTATACTGATCAATGAACTCACCCTCAAAAAATCAAAAACATGTCCCTGCACACTTGTGCGGTAGCTGGTAACCGATCTTCCACTACATTCTAGCATACAGGTTATAGGTTACACGCCTTGCTCACAATCTCCTCCTTAAAAAATCTCAATCACGTACCTGCACACCTGTGCGGTAGCTGGTAACCGATCTTCCACTACATTCTAGCATACAGGTTATAGGTTACATACCTTGCTCACAATCTCCTCCTTAAAAAATCTCAGTCACGTACGCACACACAAGTGCGCTAGTGATCCTCCACCATATTCTAGCATACAGGTTACACGCCTTGCTCACAAACTCCTCCTTAAGAAATCTCAATCACGTACGCACACGTAAGTGCGCGAGTGATCCTCCAACTGACTCCAACCCCAATAAAAAAAGGATCAACCATAAATCATGACCCTTCGATCATTAATGTCACGCACGTGACCCAAAATCACACATTCTTCTAAAAAAGGTCACACACCTGTCACCCCCCGTCCAAAAAGCAATAAATCAAGTGCTTTAATTAGCTAATTAAAATTCAAGAGCTGTCAAAAAAAAGATTTACGACTTCCTGTCCTAGAATCCCCAGTTCCCTACTACTATTAGTTATTGGTAATCTGGGAAATAATATTTTTCTTTAAACATTACTATGGTCTTATCTATTCCTGGGTGAAAAAGGTTTGTATGGTCGTTTAATATGATTTGTTTTAATTCTGAATAAGTTTGGATATCTTTTAATTTATTTGTGGTCCTCATAGTTTTTATCGGTCAATCTCTTTGTATTATTTCTAAGTAAGCTTTTTGGAATTTTGCATAGTCACCTTCATGTGGGAAGTATATAACGGTGTTTTTTGCACACAGATATCCTTTTATGATCTCTTTTGCTTTTTCCGTTGTCATTTCTGTAATTTATTATAATCTTAGTTTTGTGAAAATAGTTAATTTTCTTTATTTCTTCAGTATTTCCTTTTATAAATTCTATTTGATGATTATAATAATTCAATGGTCTTTCTGTGATTTGGATACAATTTTGGTTATCTTCTGTTGCGCTATGTATTATTGCTGCTATGCTATCTTGAGCATTCACCATGAGATTTTCTTCTGTGGTATTTTGTTCGGTTTTAATTCTTGAAAGGGCATCCCCTACGTAGTTTTCTTTGCCTGAAATGTATTTGATTTCATAGTCGAATTCGTTTAATCTAATCTTCCACCTTTGTAGTTTCATATTTAGTTCCTTTATGTTATTTAGCCATATAAGCGGTTTGTGGTCGCTAAGTATTTCAAAATTTCTTCCAAATAAGTATGATCTAAAATTTTTTGTTGCCCATATTATTGCCAATAGTTCTTTTTCTATTGCTGAATATTTTATCTCGTGTTCACTTAAAGTTCTACTTGCGTAACATATTGGTTTATGGTCTTGTGATAAAACTGCACCTAATGCATAATTTCTAGCGTCTTTGGTGAGTGAGAATTTTTTCTTAAAATCTGGATATACTAATATTGGGTCTGATGTTATGAGTAGCTTTAATTTCTCAAAGGCATCTATGTATGTTATTTCATTTTCGTTGACTTTAGCTGCTTTCTTTAGTTTTATTGTCATTGGTTTCACAAGTTTTGCGAAATTTGGTATAAATTTTCTGTAAAATGCACATAGTCCTAGGAATCTTTTGATTTCTTTTGGAGTCTTTGGTATTGGAAATTCTTTGACAGCTTTTATTATGATTGGGTTGGGTTTTATTCCTTCCGTTGTTATTAAATGTCCCAAAAATTCAGTTTCTTTTTTCATGAATTCGCACTTAGCTAATTGTAGTTTTAGATTTGCTTCTCTCAGCTTTCTAAAAACTTTTTTCAATGTTAATATGTGTTCTTACTAAATTGTAAGCATGATCTAATTCTACTCATAATTAAAAATATCGATGATGTATATCATAGTAAAATTGAAAGTAATGAGTATAAATAAAATATATCTAATATTACATGGAAAGCACCACATATTGCTCTCAGTGCTGAGAAGAAATTACTAATGTTAAACATAACAAATAAAAGGAGGCTCACTACCACTAGCATTCCGCAGTTGGGATTGTTATCTCAATCCAACACTAGCAGAGGGTATGAAATGTAAAGCTTGAAGACAATAGAGAACGCCCTCGTTTTGGTATAATAGCCTTTATACTAAATAATAAATTGATTCAAAATCATTTGATATACAGGATATAATATCCTCATCGTCTTCAGATTAATGCAATTTAAAAACAAAATTATGTATAATGTTATGTAACATTGTAACATATTGTTCGTTTATGGAGTCTGGTTCACGATATGGTGGACTCTTGGCAGATGGTATGCATTTTTTAAGTCCACTAAAGTCCACGCAGAGGACCAGTTTTGCTTCTCACCATTCTGTTGGTACACTGTGTGGGCTTTTTGATGGCTCGATGCATCATTTGGCCAGCAGTTCATCCACTTGGTTGTTGATTTCTGCTTTCATTTTGGGATTCTTAATGAAGTATCGCTGTTTAATTGGTCGATCGTCACTCGTGGCAATGCGATGCTCAGTTATGGGCGATGTTCCCTTTATGTCCACAAATGCCGCATTCTCGTCGGAGAAATGCATCGATTTCTGCGTCCGGATTTTCTACTGGAATGACTGCCTTTGCCACGGACAGTCTTTCCTCCTGATGCTCTCGTATTCCGTTTCCAGGTATACTTATCATCAAGCCTCCGCACAACAAAACCATTTCAATGCCAGACAGAAAATCCCATCAAATAACTAAGTCATCTTTAACTCCTGGGAGTATCAGTAGAGCGATATCCATACCATACCACGTCGAACAGTCCAAGAGTTAGCTCCTCCCTAATGAAGCTACTCGTGGCCCATGTATCGATCGTAGCCTTGTACTGGCAGTTGCCGATCTATTCGACCGCTGTGAGCTACACTCCCTTGTCCTGCAGGCTACCGATTAGCGTCTTGGGGCTGTCCTGTTCGGCTCCCGCTCGCCCCTCGGTGGCGGACGCCGGTGTCCGTTTACCGACGTACGATCTCCGATATGTGCACATTGCCAACAATACTCCAGCATGGGATTTGTAAACTCACAGTGTCCGTGATGGCCGCTACATCTGCAGGCCATTGCTGGGTTGTTTATATGTGTTTGGATATTGGCGCGTCTCGTCCTCGGGGCTGGTATGGGTCTCGTGTCGGCTTCGGTTTGCAGTGTTTTCGGCCACTATCCGCTATCCGCATAAGCCGTGGCCTGTTTTGCCTTGGAGCGGGCTCTATATGATGGTAGCGATGCATCTGTGGTGGGTCCATGTGTCGTCGTGGTGGCTCCATGCGTCTCTGTTAGTGTTCTATCTGCATTCGCTGTGGTGGCTTCATTCGGCTCTGTTGTCTCAACTTTTCCCTATCGGCCTCGAGCTCCTCAAACGCGGCTGCCAAATGCATCAACTCTGTCAAATTGATGAATTGACCTGGCCTGGCGTACGCTCGTAGGTCTGAAAGGCTGTTGTTATAGATTTTGTTCAGCGGCTTGTCCGCCGAATACTGCAGTGGCCGCATTAGCGTCTGCATTTCTATCATATATGTCTTGAATGTCTCGTTTATAGCCTGACGTCTTCAAACTAAGTTTCCGAAGTAATTTCTCGGTAAGAAATACTCTTGAAAACTCTGGACGAATGTTACCCATCTCGTCCAGTGCTGGTTATTGGCTACGTACCATTTCAGAGCCATTCCCTGAAGTAGTTCAGGCATGGCCCTAGGAATCAGATTCAGATTGAGTCCATACGTATCAGCTGACCAAGTCGAGATCAATGTTCGTCGCTTCTCTTGCATCCAGAAATTTTACGCTTTCTTTGGCCGGTGAATATTTGATATGAATCGCCGCCAATTCCTCTATTATCGTGCTGTATGGTTGCCTGGATTCGTTATTTCTCACCCACTCTCCAAGTTGTCGCCGCATCGTATCCCATGTTCCACTCAGCACCACTTGGAATTCTGCTCTATCCTCCTTTTTGAGGTTGTATAACCACGCACGAACCGTTTCTCCATTCTCGCAACCACCAAAGCTGTGCGCCAGTTGTAACGAGCCTTTTTGTCCGGTTAGTTTTAGCTAAGCTAAAGCTCAGTCGAAATATGAGTTCGGTCAACAAATTTGTATTTTTTGCGATTGCGATAATTAATGACACTGTTGTTTTATATATATTTAAAATGGTTTTATTTAGTTTTCATTTAGAGGTACAATTGCACTTATCTCCTGCAATGTAGATGGCACTTGGATTCTAACAGCAGTTCATCGAAGCCCATGGTCAGATTTGAAGAGTGCTCCTTTCCGCGATAGTCTGCCACTTCGGTGACAGCGGTATCGTACGGCACTCCGGTTATTCACCAGGATTCGCTCGTACACACTCGGTTTAAGCGCAGGTCCAATCGCACATGTTTCGCTTGGTTTATTCGGATTTCGCCTGTTGCCACAACCCAAGTGTGACACCTCTTACCAAATTTCGGGACCTCAATGTCCTTCGTTATTCTTCGTCCTGGCTGCGGCGTATCCATCGATGCTCCTGGTTTGTGTTTCGTCCTGTTCGATACACGCGTTCCCACTTATATTGTTCACTGTTGTTTGCTTGTCAGCCGTTATTTGATTTTATGGCACCCGCGTTCATAGGTTTCGCACTTCTATTGACTGTACAGAACTGACCCTCTGCATCGTTGTCTTTTGTCGCGATTATACCAAAGCCACGTGATCTTCTCGGTGGCGTGATCTTTCGTACTTTTCCACTGTCTTTTGCTGGCGCCAGCCCATGTCTGCCGTTAGTGTGAGTATGGATAGAGATATTGCACACGCCATACTCCTCACGCTATAACGGTACATGCCCTGATGGATATGTCAGACACGCTCATATGACTGACAGCCTGCGTGAGAAAGAGAGAGCGAACGTCGGTCTGATATACAGTTACTGTGAGGGGCGCATATAGCATAATTATATATTATATATATATTTATTTGCCATAGTTATATGGCTCCTCACACTCCCCCTTTCTTCGGCAGTGGAAGACTTCCAGTCTTTTATGCGCTATCGGCGTCCATCCCTCCTTTATTCCCGTTGGCCACGCCATCGGGGCAGGTCCCTCAAGCCTGCTCCACTCTCCGGTGTGGTCTGCAGTCTCCGCAGCGTTGGTGGCCTGAACTACGCCTCGGGACTCGAGGCCTGAGGCATGAAACTCGGCCGACTCCCCTCCGGCGGTGGTGGTGGTGTCCCCACAGTCCTCGTTCCGGGCCTTGGCACCGGTTGCTGGGTGGGCAGGTAACTGGGTGGATGTACCTCCTCAAATCGCCATGTGGGGGGCGCCTACGCGTCCTGCGCCGTTCCGCGGCGTTCGTCTGCTTATATTCAGCAGTCACCATGGGTGGTTGTGGCTCAGGCTGCTGTTCCTGGCTTTTTGGCCACACGTCTTCTTCGTCCGACGAGAAAGGCGCCCGCAAGGCGCGAAGGGCATGGTGTCCTCGTCGTCGCGATTTGTTCGCGGTTCGGGCTACTATTGTGTTCCTTCGCTTTCAGGCAGATGGACTTCGTTAACGTCCGAGTCGTCGTCGGAACCGCCATCCCCGTCGTACCCTTCCTCGTCGCCGGAGTTGATGTGGTCGTCCGAGTCGTCGTCCGTCGTCCTATATTCGACTCCTGCGGCCATGTCCGCCGGGACCCACGCCGTTGAGTCAGCCGAGTCCGCACGAGTTCGCGGTTCCGCGAATCACACGGCGGACTCGTCCCTCTCGGGGGTCGGTGGCAGCACCGGGTACTGCTCCCGTATCCACTCAGGGTTCACGTCGTCCAGATCGCTTGGGTAGCGACGGCGTCGTGGTGGCACATCCTCCGCAACCGCAAGGTTCGGGGGCACCAGGTTCGCCAACCCCATGGAGGGGTGACACCATCAGCTCTACTTAGGGTTCTTCGAGCTGCCGTTGACTTGGCACGCGCACCACTTGCCTTACGCGGCCGCGTGGATGCTGCGATCGCCGTCTAGCAGCCATGCTTGCAGTCGTTCCGGCAGTGTCTAATTGAGGCCGCCTCACTTGCGTTTGCCGATTTGGTGGAATCGTATTCCATCCTTGTGTATGCTGAGTTTAACAGATTTGTATAGAAGTTGCGCGTGATTGAGGCATCCTCATATACCTGCTTGTGTGGGTGTATGCGCTCATGTTCCTTATCCCTCTCTCTCGGGTTGGCTTGTTGCTCTATTTGCCGGTGCATGCCTCGACACTAGTGTGCGTGACTAACCAACGGTGTCCTTGTGCATGCACCTGCACTAGTGTAGGTGACTAACCAACGGTGCATGGTTTTGTTGTAGTAATTGTTGGTAAATTTTTTGGTTTTGCGCACGCCTCTACACTAGTGCAAGCATTGCTATTGTCCGTATTGCTTTATATATTGTGAGGAGCCATACAGCCATGGCAAATAAATATATACAAAATATACCTTAATGCTATCACAGAGTGGGGAAGTGGTGGATGCTAACCATGGAGTTAAAGAATAGCACTAAGAACATCACTCTGGAATGCCTTAGCAACTCTGCCGTCGACGCCATCATAGCCAGGGGCTTTCGTGGTCTTTAGCCTGCGAACCTCATTAGCAGCAGCTGCTAAAAATGGAAAAGAGAGGCCCGTGCAAAAATTCTATCATCATGGGCTTTCGATCATGATGCTACGAAAGAACGTTTTATGGAATCGATACCGAATCGATACATAACTATTGATTCTATCAAAAGCATCGAAACAGGAATATCCCATGAGAGAAGCTTCAAGGTAAAGCTCAATTCAACAGTAAAGCTAAGGAGAAGTGCGAAGGGTTGTTGTGCGAAAGTATGACCAGCTGCGACAACAGGAGAAAGATCGGCAAATGCTCCTACTCGAAGAACTGCGTGCCATAAAGTTCAGCAACGACGAAGACTACATGCAGCAACTGCAAACTACGGAGCAGAAGCTGGATGAAATGTCTGGCCAAATACAGCTGTTGGAGCAGCCCAAGCTGCGTATGGAGATGACACTGAGGCAGCGACGAGGAAATCAAGGAAGTGCGCGGCAATAGCTAAAAGAAGATCAAGGAGCTCGATTGTCAGCTGGAAACGGAGCACGACGAGCGCACCTTCATCACCTAAGGTCGGGAGCCGAGGCTACCAAAGACGTTGTTCGACGAAGTGGCAATCGGTACAGGCCAAGTATTCCAAACGCCGACCGACAACGAAAATAAATTGAAAGAAATTTTCGAAATTGTCCGGCGGAGCTTGAAAAGGCCTCGCAAGACCAAGCAAGGCACTGCAACCTTCGTTGCAGGCAATGGTATCCCGAAATCGGATATACGATGTGCATGAAATTACACCACCATCAATTGCAGCTGAGGGATTTACAGCAAAGTTAGCAACGAAATACGAAAGGCCCGTTCAACATCGTGGACTAAGGAGCTTAGCAGACAAGCGGATAAGAACTGCACATGTGAGCGATTTGAAACCACACAGTAACCGGAAGGAGACGGGTGAGTCCCAAAATTCCCAAAATTAAAAAGTGTGGGAAGATAAGTGTGACTCCAAAAATTAGATCCACAATCAAACACCTGAATAAAAAAAATATATAAAATAAAATAAACGCCCAAAAGGAAAGGGTGAGAATAAAAAAAGGAAGGGTATGCAAAGGTCGTATACACCTAAATATAAATAAATAAATATAAACAATAATATAAACTGGAGCCCTAAGGCAGGTCCTGGTCCAGGTGAACAGCCCTGAACGCGGCGAATGTTCAGGAAGAACACACCGCTCCGATTGCAGCGAGAGTGAGAAACATATAATGCAGAAAGAGAGTATGGCTCTCGAGTTCACTTCTGAATAACTAACGGCTCCTGGGCAAAGGTTTTGTTGCCCTTTTCGTGCGCAAGAGCGCAGCTACGCAAAGTTTTGAGCGGCCGCTTAACGTTTTATTGCACTTGCGTTCTCAACAGTGCAAGCGTTGTTGATGTCCGTTTCGTCTAAGCACCGAGCAAACATTTTCGGCGGCCGCTGCACTTGCGCTCTTAACAGTGCAAGCGTTGTTCTTGCCCGTTTCGTCTAAACGACGAGCAAAACGTTCTCGGCGGCCTCTGTACTTGAGCTCTCACCAGTGTAAACGTTGTTGCGAACGTAGTGCGAGCGTTGTTGCCTTTTCCTGTCAGCTATAGTCGAAAGGTTTCGGCGGCCGTTGCACTTTGATTCCACGAATAAACTCGAGAGTAGGTGATGGCCATATTCTCTTTCTTCTGTGAGGAACCATTTAGCTGTGGCAAATACAGTGAGCGACAGCTCGAATAAAGCAGTGTTAAAGAAAAAACATAATTGCCTGCCATAAGTCTAGGATGACGGTCGCCAAAACCCACTTGGACACATAATTCCGTCCGTCCGAGCCAAAAATGATGAATTTGGACTTATCTCCAAATATGACTGTGTTCCAAAACTCCAGATCCTTGTCCAAGTGGGTTTTGGCGACCGTCATCCTAGTCCCTTTATTTGGTGCGCTTATAAAGGACTTTTTCCGTGGTGCTCGGGCATTTAAGTCATGTTTGCGCAGGACCCGGCGTACAGTTTCCACACAGCACTTTTTCCCCATTTTATCCTGCACCTGTTGAGTCATTTTTGGAGTCGATAGCTTGGGATTTTCCCTTATTTTCCTGATGATCCTCCGATCCTCCTCTTCGGTGAAAATCTTGTTTGGTGCCTTTCTGCCCTTGTTCTCAATCCGATTTGCGTCGACGAAGCGCCGAATGATGTTATACATGGTTGAGTTGCTCAGACTGACCATTTCAGCTATATGGCGATGTGAATATCCGTTTTTGTGGTGTTCCAGGATGAGTTTCCGTTGTTCAATGGTAGTCCGTTTGTCCATAGTCCTTGTGGGCTTATTGAACTCGGGATGCAGGATATAACTAAACTGACTACGAAGTATTGATCTATTTATTCCGAAAATACTCAACTTTAGGTAAAAAATCCGTGTTCTATGGCTCCCAGGTGTCCACAATGTACCTGATCCAAATACGCGGTCCCCTAAAAATAGGCTACATTTTTACATAATCCTACCTAGCAGGTGGGGAAACCTCAGTTTATGAGGGTCATCCATTCATATTGGTGGGTAATAAATGTACCTACCATCGGTTTTTGGAATTTTTGAAAAATATTGAATAATTAGTTTATGGCAGGCAATTATGTTCTTTCTTTAACACTGCTTTATTCGAGCTGTCGCTCACTGTATATGCACATAGATATACATTTATGCTACATGCGCCCCTCACAGTAACTGCAATGGCGACAATTGGATTTTGCGTCGCGTCTGCATAATTCGTCGATGACGAACTCGACTGCACCCGGAAGCGCCTTCGTCAGCATGCGCTACAAAAGACCCAAACGGACAACATACACCACCACTAGCCTCCGTCAGCGGTATTTCCACTAGAGGGCAGCAACCTCAGCGATGAGGCCACCGCTGACATAATTTCATAGAGTACAGCGACCTCAGGGTGAGGTGACCGCTGCTCTATTTCCATAGAGTGCAGCGATCGCAAAAAGGCCGTGAAAAAACTTCCAAAGTTCACGCCACCCCAGCGACCAGGCCTATAAAATGGGCGTCGCAGCCAACGAGAGGGAGTTAGTCTGGAAGTACGAAAGCAACAGAACGGTGAGAGTGCGGAATCTACGAGGCAAAGGCTATGTGAAACTACTATTCCACACCAAAGAATGCAGTGTCATAGAAATAAAATTATTGCCTGCCATATGTGTTTCGGATTCAGGTCAGTATTGGATTGGATAGCCACACATAATTCCGTCCATCCGAGCCAAAAATTATGAATTTGGACTCATCTGCAAATATGACTGTGTTCCAGAACTCCAGATCCTTGTCCAAGTGGGATTTGGCGACCTAGTTCCTTTATTTGATGCGCTTATAAAGAACTTTCGTACCTCGGGCATTGAAGTCATGGTTGTGCAGAACCTGGCATACAGTTTCCACACAGCACTTTTTCCCCATTTCATCCTGCACCTATTGAGTCATTTTTGGAGTCGATAGCTTGGGATTTTCCCTTATCTTCCTGATGATCCTCCGTTGGCTTATTGCACCCGAGATGTAGGATATAAAAAAACTGACTACGAAGAATTGATCTAATTATACCGAAAATATTCAACTTTTGGTAAAAAAAATCTGGGTCCATAATGTACCTGGTCAAAATAAGCTGTCACCTAAAAATAGGTTACTTTTTTACATAATCCTACCTAGCAGATGGGGAAACCTCAGTTTTTTAGGGTCATATATTCATATTGGTGGTTAATATATGTACGTACCATAGGTCTTTGTCACTGTATTCTTTAAGCGGTGCGATTTGCGCGTTCCGTGGGGTTTTCCTGTGGCGGGAAGCGCGCAGTAAATTGGTGTTTAATTCCCATATCCTCCAGGAAATTTTTGAACGCCTTACTGGTAAACTGTGTGCCGTTGTCGGTTATCAACACCTTTGGTACTCCGCATTGTGCCAAAATCCTCGCTTGGGTCGTGGTTTTTCTTACCTCCATTTGCTCTAGACATTGAATTTATAAGTATTAAAATTCAACTTAATACTTTTCGATTGTTCGTCACGTGTTCATCCGCTGACCAACATATTTCCTCTATGTTTTCTGATGGAGACTATTTGATTGTATGCGGTGACTTTAATCATCCAGAAATTATATGGTCCGCTCCACCAAATGTACTGGTGCCACTTAGCTCAAATGAATTTATTGATGGGCTTCATGAGTTATCACTGTCTCAAGTTAACCCTATTCGAAACTGTGACGACCGTTTTCTTGATTTAATTTTTGTATCTGATCCTACTTGATGTATTATCTCTCGCTGTGATCCACTTGTTAATCCTGAAAATCCTTATCATCCTACGCTCGATTTGATTATAGAGCTGTCAACTCTTGTGCTTTGTGCCACATTTGGATGCTAGTGTTTCCCTTTAGAATCCTGTGAAGAATAATACAAATTGTCCGCAATACCTAAGGCATTTGAGAAAATATTAATGACTCAACTGCAACACTTATTTAGTTCTATTATTTCACCATTCCAGCATGGTTTTGTGAAATGTAGGTCTACTGCCACTAACATTCTTGAATTTACTTCAAGGAATTCAGAGTAAAATGTTAGCTGACGTCGTTTATAGGCCTTTGATTCTGTTAACCATTGTCTCCTTCTTCACAAACTAAACCATATAGGATTTCCTACTAACCTCCTTGCCTGGATTTCGGAGTAGCTGAGTAACAGAACTCAAAAAATTGTATTTAAATCAGTAATTTTTAAACCTATCCCAGTCACCTTGGGTGTACCCCAGGGTAGTCACCTAACTCCAGTGCTTTTCAACCTATTTATGAATGACCTTTCTGCTGTATTATTGTATTCAATGAAAATGTAATGAAAGCTGATAACTTCAAGTTGTGCTTGGCGTATAATGTTATGACCTCTCATTGCTTATTGCAGGCAGACTTATTTTCCTTTTTGTCGTGGTTTAAAATGAATCTGCTCAACTTTAACTGCTCTAAGTGTAAGGTCATGTCATTTTATCGTATCACTCCGCATGTTGTTAGTTACACGGCCGATGGGATGCCACTTGATAGACTGAATGATTTAGGTTTACTTCCTGAACACAAGTTAAAATTCGATAACCATATTAAATTCACTGTCATTAAAGGTTTTCAAGTTATTGAATTTATAAAGCGATGGGCAAAGGAATTTGATGACCCTTATACAACCAAGATACTTTTCTGTGCTCTGTACGTCCAATTCTGGAATATGGATCTTGTGTGTGGTCTCCGCAATATCATACCTTCTTACTTTTCGCTCTTCGTCGGTTTGACTGGAGTGTTCTTCCTCCATACACCAATAGACTGCTTCTTATTAACCTTCCCTCCCTAAGATATCGTCGTGTTATGCTAGGGAGTTATGTTTGTACTTAAATTATTTAAAGGTGAAATTGATTCAGCAGCGTTGATGAGCCAACTAAATTTCCACTTTCTCTTAATCGCTGTTCAACTAATTATTCCTTGCATGAAACGTTTCGAGTACTCTGTAATGATTATAACAAACTAGACCATGTAATCAATTCAGATCCTCCATTTGAATAATTAAAAACTCAATTTTAAATGTCCTATCTCGGGATTAACTTTTTCACATGCACGGGTGGTGGAGCTTAAGTAATTCTTACTAATTATCTTTAGTCTGATTTGGTTTTTCTGTGTTTTCCCCAACATGTTGGGTTGGTTTAAGGAGAATACCAACAACAACGACAAAATCAGACAAAGTGCCAAAATTGGGGTCGACTGCTGGTAGTTTGTTGGCAATCTCCTTAAAGGATCCGCATCGGACTCGCAGGCGGACACGGCTATAGCTTCAGAAATTTAAGTATCGAATAAAAGTTTATTGCAACGACCACACCTGCCTAAATTATCCCCAAAAGCTATATTTTTGAGAGTGTATCTTTTACTTAGCTTGCTGGTATCATTTCGAGACCCCTGCCACAACCACTCCCTAAGCCCCACGAAGTTTGCCAAAAAATTTCGGAAATTTCATATATTGTAGTCACCAAAATTTTAAAGTTCCTTTATAGATCAAAGAACTTCCAGCATCCGGTATATTTTATTAGTATGAGACTAATTCGCGGTTGGTTACTTGCATAATTATTATTATGTTAAAATAGCTATTGCATATCATTATTAATTTTTAATTTTAGGTATGCGATAATTTAGATGCATGTGTAACTGTGAACGTCTCTGTCAATGTTCGCAAGACTGACATAGAAGACACGGAGGTAGCAATCAACAATCATCTCGCTAGTGTTCGTTATTGGCTGGAATATGCAGACTGGCATAAATCATTTATATTACTCAACCAATTATCTTATAGAATTAATTCAAAAGAACGACTTATTATCTTCACTGACACACTGGGAGTGTATCAGCCACAAACAACTGTGCAATTGGCCCACCTTGTACGTCTTATAACAAATGTAGTTCATTCCCTCGAGCCGCTAAATGATATGGAAGTAAATGTTCTGGAACGAATGCTTAATATTATTGCATCTACTTTTAAGTCTATTATTAGCAACAACGAGATTTATACGCTCATGGATGAATACTACGAAACGATGGTAAATGATCTATGTGATCTCCTTAATAATTTCAGTGTAGAATGGGAGTTTATTCCTAAATCACAGTGTCGAGCAGAATCTGAGTCCTGCTTAAACATATATCACTTAAGTAACAGATTGGAGCAAATGTCAACCTTTCAAACTAACGGACTGGAACATATTAATAACTGGTTGCAAACAAATTGGAAACTGAGTAATTGCTTATTTTACATGGGTATGGGTACGGCACGGCGGCTACATCCAGAGGAAGCCCCAATAATAGTTAAACGATCTACTTTCACAATGCGTATTGAAAGTTTTGATCTTGACCTAGAGCGAAATATTGTGATAGAATCTGCCGACTTCATGCACACCCTTGTTTTTACAGATAAATTACTACAAGAGTTGCGTCAGCAGCTTCGCAATAACGAAGTTCTTATCTCTGTGCGTAGCCATCAGCAGAGCCAGTACTGGTGGTATCCTGAGCAAGAATCACGTACACAAGTACTTGTTATTAATGCGTATACATCAAACGCTATTTGGGAGAAAACACAGAAACTTTCTGAGCCTTTTCAATACATTTCCAGGCTGAAAAAAAATTTCTCAGCCAGCGAACTCAAGCGCAGTAATCTACCTTGCTCCCGCCACATAGGAATCGAGTTTGACGACCCTGAGGAGGACATTGAGAATATAATACAGGATAATGTTCATAATCCTAGAGAGGTGCGCATGTATCGAATTCAACTCTATGGACACTCAGTGCTAGGGGTCATATTTACACAAGCTGATATAGACTACCGTGTATTACTTCATATGACGAACGTTCCAAAACTTAAAGATATAGAGACTCAGAATCCAACATGCTTTATAAAAGCCGGGATTGTAGAACCTACTGCTTTATTACTGCGAAATCGTTGTGACAAGGCCAGACCAGTTTATATATATCTTCGAGCAAATAACTCTTTAGAACATTGGCATCCATTTTATAAAAATGGTGCCCATTTTAAATTTTCAACCGAAATCCGGATCTGCCGTGTGTGGAATTATGCACGACCTGAGCCCAGCTGGAATACGATTTCATGTATTCCCGAAATGAACAAAAGCGTATATTTTGGTATTCATTGCCGATGTAATTTTATTAGCAATTTAGATGCTGACTCTAAGCCTATTATTGCTGTAGCGATGAATCTTAAATGTCATTTAGAGCGCCCAGTTGTAGGACGTAATTACAAAATATTAATCTGCTACTTAATTAGTCCAACGATTGTCATTATCTATTTGTTTATTCAGATGCACAGAGCAATTCAGTGGAATAAACGTCTTTACTTAGAGGAAGTACACAGTGGCAAGCTTTGTCACAGTGGTGAGATAATTGTTAAAATTACGTTTGGCGGTCGGTATAACTCGGGGTCTTCAGCAAATATTATTATTTCTTTTAAGTCTTCGCAAGGACATATACAGGTAATAGTCTACCAAGATCCCATTTATAGGACTTTCGAGCGTAATAGCACAATAATGTTACGGATTAAGCGGGACCTAGTTCAACTGCCAGTGCACCTCTCCATTGGTCATGATAATTCCGGCATTTATCCACATTATTTTTGTCGGAGCGTTGTTTTTACAGACATATTAACGGACCAAACGCAAAACTTTTACGTTCATTGCTGGGTGCGTGCGTCACCTATAGAGCGAAGTTATAAATCAACTAAAGTATTCAACCATTATAGTAGCACACCAAAGGAAATTTATAGGTGGCCAGCACGATTCTCATATGCTATTGAAGGCTGCATGAGCAAATGGTATTTATTTCAACCGTTGATCGGCCCATGGCGTTTTGGAATTGATCGCCAGTCGCTTTGTCTATGGGAACGTAGTTGTATATATATGGGCAAAATATTCCTTTCGATGTGCATAGTTCTGATATACTTTGGACGCGCAGAGCCAATGGCATGTGATCCAAGTCCAAAGAGATATAACGAGATTGCTATTGTGGTGCGTCTTTGTTTAATTTGTTTACTTGCAAACTATTTGATTGACATTATAATGAATTTATTTCTTCTCATGATTTCAAAATACGATTAAAGTTAAATACATTTTTTTAATGCTTATTGTTGTTTTAAAACTGGCTAATGAAAATTAAATTACAAAAATTAAAATTAAAATATGTCAATTTATTTTTAAGAAATTAAGAAACAAAACGAATAAACAAATAAATTTCAATTGGCAAAATTTAAATTGATCAAATGTTTCAATTCATTTTTCAAATTTTATTATAACCAGGAATAAAAAACATAAATGTAAACAAGAGAAAACTTTGCGACTGCGAAATACTATGATACCATAAGTTATTACAGCGGATAACAAGAAAACATGGTTGGTGTGGCCATATGTACATATGGGAGATATGGGATTTTGAAAGCATTGGGGGCTGGAGTAGGCGTGGCTGAAAAAAATGATGGGGAAGGTTTCTAGTAATCTTCCTTTCAAGTTTGGTAACTGTTGCTAGTAAACTATTGGAGGCTGGAGTGGTCATGTCCAAAATCAATTATTGGAGTATGATCTTTGCTTTCATTATCAGCTTTTTGGTAACTTTATTTGAATTAATAACACAATGATAATTCCGAAACGTTATGTTTATTTCCAATTTGTATTGAGACTAGAAGCCGACGCATAGCCTTTTATCCAACAATTTCTTTGTATATAGGAAGGTTTGAAGCCAAATGCTTAATATTCTCAACAACGAGAGTAACGAATGATCGATCGTTTCAAGCCAAATGCTAAGCCTTCATAAACAAAAGTGATCAACTAGAGTTATGCTAAACAACTGATTACTGCAGCAGCCGGCCGATCAGATAAGGCCCATTATCGAGAGAGAGAGCCCTGCACCAAGAGAGCGCTGGTAACGCCGGGTGTTACAGCTCAAAACTGAACTTAACATAGTGTGACTATGTAATTAAATATAGCAGTAATCTATTTGTATTAAGCAACGCAAAACCCCAAATTCAAATATGTAAACAACTTAATATCATCCAAAGTTCTTTGCTGCTGCTCCCGTTGACGACTCCCTTTCAACAGAATCTATAACAGTCAGCAGGCACATCTTGTTGACGGGATCTTGCTTCTTCTTCAAATGAGCAACTTGTGCAACTCTACCTTGTTTGGAATTAGCACAAAACCCTCTCTAAATGCTGCACGAGTGTATATTATTTATTGTCCATTCATTTTTAACTTATTGCTAACAAACAATTCAAAACTTATTAGGACATTAGCGGCTATTTATATTAATAAAAGTGTAGCTTATTCTTGGCCTGTTATTATTTGAATTAGGTTCGGAACATGGTTTTTCTATTGTTAGCTGGTTTTTGTCTTAGGTGGTAAGTTATACGATGTTTGTTTATATCTTAATTCATCGCGCGTATCGATATTGTGTGTTTTATCGGTAGGCGATAAAGTTATGCTCACGGTTTGGTTTCTATTTTTAATTATTATTAAAGTAAATTATATTTAAAATAAATTATATATCAGCGGGACATGTCATCGGGTGTGCCTTCTTTTGCGCGTCATGTTTCTATGTTCGTCATTCTTCCAGTTATGGTTGGGCCTCCATCTGCTTGATTGACCCTGCTGTCCCGCTGGACCGCTACAGGACTCCGGCTCACAGGCGCCATGGGAGCGTGTTGGATTGGCGTTGCCGGTTGAGACAGTTCTAGAGTTGGTGGCCATCCCAGTAGCAGGAAACTGGGCATTCTATGACAGGAAGTCGTAAATCTCTTTTTTGACAGCTCTTGAATTTTAATTACCTATTTATAGCACTTAATTTATTACTTTTTCTAGAAAAATGTGTGGTTTTGGGTCCCGTACGTGACATTTATGATCGAAGGGTCATGAAATATGGGTGATCCTTTTTTTATTGGGGGTTGGATTGAGTTGATCACTTCCGCACTTGTGTGCTTCCGTGATTGTGTTTTTTAAGGAGGAGAGTGTGAGCAAGGCGAAGTGGAAGATCGGTTAACAGCTAGCACACAGGTATGCAGGTACTTTTGATTTTTTTTTAAGGGTGGGTTCATTGATCAGTGGAAAATTATTTTTGCTTCTCTTTTTTCACCTTCATTGTCATTGGTTAGAACTCTCAGGACACCTTCCACCTGAGTGGGTATTATTGACATGAAGTATTGATAAGCATGTACTTCGCACTTATGTTTGATACGTGCTGCTACCCTTTGTGTGTATATGTTTTCGGTTCACTCCATCTTTTTACTATGCCTCCTGGTTGAGTGACCCTCATTATGATGATTTTATTAGAATTTGAAAATAAATGCACTCGGTATAGAGTTTAAAAGGTTTAAATAATAGAATTTTTTTTGGTTTACGTTTTCATAATATAATTTATTTATTCTTATTGTTATAGATTAATTTATATAGATAAATGTATATATTAAAATGTATTATTATTATTAAAATCTATAATGTTGAACCTCTTTCTTAGGTTAGAGTATTGAAATATTAGACGATCCAGTTTTCTTTTATATGATACAAAGTAGTGACAAGCACATTTATTAACTCCTTCTGTTACATCATTCGAGGACCATAAGCACACCGTCAAGTGCTTGCCATTTTGATTTAATAAGACGATAGTTTTCTAAGAAATATTCTCTGTATTCCTAACTGATGGAGTGTGTTCAGGAAAAAGCACATCCTCAAACTCCTTGAGGAAATCATCAATTTTCCTCACATTTGTTTTAAATTCAAAATTCGTAATTAGACCCATAATGTTATTTATTCTTCAAAAGCAGAAATGCAACTAAAAATTATTTTGCTTTATTTTTAAAGATCCTATACTTGTGTTACTTTCTTTTGTAATACTTGTCTATACTGGTTTACATCTTTTTTTATTTCTTTTCCGATCTTTCTTGAAATTTCAAAACATAAATGAGTTAGGTCAATTTCTGCTTCCTGTACATAAGATGTACCTAAATCTAAAAGTTGTACATCATATTTTCCAACCTTTGAACATTTAGGGATAATGTATTTATTAGATGTATTACAAATTTGATTTTTAAGCAGCGTGTTCCAACATAAGAATGATGTGAAAAATATCCCTAATCTTATGAAGGCTCTCCATGACTCACTATCAAATTCAATTTTATTACCATATTGATTTAAAATTAATATACATTGCTTATCCGATTTTCTAATTTTAAATGATAATCCATTAATGTATGCGGCATCAAGAACTAAAACTGCTCAAGCCTTAACTGGATATATTCCATAAATGTTAATTATTGAAGACATTTCTGTTTTCCAATGAAATTGCGCTTATGTTGCTGCATCCAAACCATTGGTGTAAATCGTCTCGTTGTTGAAAAGCCACACTTTAATTTTAATTGTAGATTAACAAAATACTCAAATCCAAAAATGATTTCATGATCTTGTATTTTTCTCGAATTTCTGGATTTTCTTAGCTGAAGTGTGTCCATATTGATTGAAAAGTTGACTCAAACTAACTTGAAATTGGATTGTTAGCGCTATTTAAGGTGAAGAGTGAAGATCATGATTCTCAGTACATTATATACACTAATATAATATATTACTTGATTAAGGTAGACAGGAGCTCGTGTGTTCTTCTTGACTTCCAGTATATATTTGGAAATGAGACACAAATTTGTATAAAAGAATTGGCCTTTATGCAACCATACCGAATTTTTACCACTTCAAGCCTCCCTATGACGTAAAAGAGCTGGATGAAATAACTAGAAAACCCATAAAAATAACTAAACATTGTGTTGATGCATTGGATTGGAGTGATGGAGACATTTCTTATTTAAGCCTTGGTGATATATTAAGTCCATTAAATAGTTTCGCTTCAGGTATTGTACAAGATAGAGCTAAGAAACAGTTTTTAACTAAATATTTAACTACAAAAATAATTGATTTAAAACTAGATCAAAGTTTGAAAACATTTTCACAAATTGTAGAATACATAGGAAAATATCAAACCAATGTGGTCTAAAAAATTTATTTAACCTCTTTTTAATCTTAGAAAGCGCTAATTTTAAAATATACGGAAATTAAATTCTGTTCACACTATTATATCCCTAAATAAAAACAAACTAATAAACATATTTAATTATAAATTTTGAATTTTTTCTTTATTCATTTTAGTCATTACATCTAAAATACACTTAGATTAAAGTTTATAATAAAATCGAATACAATTCGAGCGTTTCTTAAGGCACATACACCTTTATTTGAATGTGACCCACAGTCGGAGAAAACATTAAATTGCAGCTCATCTAATCGTGGGCATCCAAATTCTTGTTCATTACACACGTACTTAGATACTTTTCAAGAAACTTTTTCTTTGTATCTCCCTTCGTGATTACTCACATATTATTAACACGCTCAGAGATTGTGTTGATTTCTAGTTAACCATATTTCCGTTTTACGGGCCTTCTTAGTTAATCTGAGGAAATCATATCGTGGTTTTATAAGGTAATGAACGTCTAGGTAATATCCATTCTTAAAAACTAGGTCAATTTCTTTTAATATAAATTAGTTGTTATTTCCATAAAAATCTTTGAATGTCAACAACTACTTGATTCTCCATCAAATTTATTTAAACAAAGCGCTGAACTAATCCCGTTAATGGCACTATCCAACTCGATGGAAACGCTGATATCAATCAGACCAGTTTTTACAGTCTCATTCTTATGTGTTAGATCTATAACAACAATTGGTGCTTTTTCTTTGAATTCCTTAGGGGTTAACAACGGTTCAGACTGCTTCATATAGTAACTTGCATGAAAATTTGTGTACTTATCATACAAACTTGCAAATCGATCACGATTAAAATTTATATTCATATCATCATAGGGATACGTCTCAGAGTTCAAGTACACTTTCAAGTTTCGCAAATGATTTTGAATCAATTTATTATCTATTTTAAAGGCTATTATAGCAAAAAAAAAAAAAAGGGCGTTCTATTTTGGCTGCAAGCTTAACATTCCATACCTGATGAGTACCCTCTGCTAGTGTTGGATTGAGGTAACAATCCCAACTGCGGAATGCTAGTGGTAGTGAGCTTCCATTTTTTTACATGGCTTAATTCTGCATTAGCATACGATCCGCTTACAATATTACATTCTATCCGAATTGTATTTACTTTTAAAATATCCACAGGCTAGTCTGAGATGTGAATAGAATTCGGGATTAATATCTTTTTATTAAACCCGAATAATTGACCAATTGTATTCCTTTTATTATAATATATAGCTTGTTCCTTAGTTGAAATTATTACTTGAAGCGTATTGTTATTACTTTCGATATTAGGGTGTTTTAATTTATCTATTTCTTTTTCCTCCATTTTCTTAATAATAATATTACTTATATCACTAAGCTCCACCAGGTATCTCAAAAACATGTTCTCCAATATGAAATAAATTATTAACATGATCAACATTTGGAATTGAGTTATACATGTGGAAATCAATGAGTGCACACTCATAATTTCCCTCCAATTCAATGGGTGGATGATAGTTTGCCATTAAAATTGAGCTGTTGTCCGTCAAAGTAAGAGTTGTTGTCATTTTGATAGATTATTTTCATTGAAATAATAATTACATTTCCTTACATTATATCTCAAATTACAATAAGATCAGCGAATCCTCGTCTATAGCGTCCATTTTCTAGAGGATCATCTTTACTTATTAGCATAATTTTCCTTCCAACAAAATTGACAAATGTTTTTAAATTCATCAAATTTCATATTTACTCCTACATGATAATGGTATACATGTTTCATATTTAGTTCATCTTGCTTGAAGATTTAAGCGT
>JAWNNC010000171.1:0-32685 GCA_035043275.1 Drosophila tanythrix | reverse complement strand
AAGGTGTATGTGCCTTAAGAAACGCTCGAGTTGTATTAGATTTTCTTATAAACTTATTATTCATATATATACTGGAAGTCTAGAAGAATACACGAGCTTCTGTCTAACTTAATCATTTCGTGTTTAATGTCCAAAATGTACTGTGAATCATGAGCTAGACTCTTCACCTTAAATAGCGCTCACAATCCAATTTCAAGTTAGTTTGAGTCAACTTTTCAATCAATATGGAGACACTTCAGCTAAGAAAATCTAGAAATTCGAGAAAAACACAAGATCATGAAATCATTTTTGGATTTGAGTATTTTGTTAATCTACAATTAAAATTAAAGTGTGGCTTTTCAACAACGAGACGATTTACACCAATGGTTTGGATGCAGCAACATAAGCGCAATTTCATTGTATTTGGAAAAGAGGAATGGCTTCAATTATTAACATTTAAGGAATATATCCAGTTAAAGCTTGAGCAGTTTGAATTCTTGATGCCTGATACATTAATGGATCATCCCAAAATTGAAACCATAAAGTGTCATTTTAAAATTAGAAAATCGGATAAGCAGTGCATATTAATTTTAAATCAATATGGTAATAAAATTGAATTTGATAGTGAGTCATGGAGAGCCTTCATAAGATTAGGGATATTTTTAACATCATTCTTATGTTGGAACACGCTGCTTAAAAATCAAATTTGTAATATATATAACAATTACATTATCCCTAAATGTTCAAAGATGGGAAAATATGATGTACAACTTTTAGATTTAGGTGCATCTTATGGACATGAAGCAGAAATTGATCTAACTCGTATTTCAATTTGAAATTTCATTTGAAATTTCAAGAAAGATGGGAAAAGAAATAGAAAAAGATGTAAACCGGTATAGACAAGTATTACAAAAGAAAGTGACACAAGTATAGGCTCTTTAAAAATAAAGTAAAATAATTCTTTAGTTGCATTTCGGCTTTTGAAGAATAAACAACATTATGGGTCTAATTGCGAATTTTGGATTTAAAACAAATGTGAGGAAAATTGATAATTTCCTCAAGGAGTTTGAGGATGTGCTTTTTCCTGAGCACGCTAAACTGTTGGAGGAATACCGAGAATATTTCTTAGAGTATGAAAACTATCGTCTTATTAAATCAAAATATGGAAAGCACTTGACGGTGTGCTCATGGTCCTCGAATGATGCAACAGAAGGAGTTGATACATGTGCTTGTCACTACTTTGTATCATATAAAAGAAAACTGGATCGTCTTATATTTCAATACACTAACCTAGCAAAGAAGATCAATAATATGGATATTAATAATAATAATACATTTTAATATATACATTTATCTTTAAAATTAAACTATAACACTAAGAATAAATAAATTATATTATGAAATCGTAAACAAAAAAAATTCTTTTATTTAAACATAATAAACTCTATGAATCTTAGGTATGAAGACAGCAGGTATACAAAGCACAGCAGCTATTTTTCAAATCATCATAAGGAGAGTCACTCAAACAGGACGCATAGTAAAAAGCGGGAGAGAACCGAAAACATATACACACAAAAGGTAGCAGCACGTGTCAAACATAAGTGCGAAGTACCTGCTTATCAACACTTCATGTCAATAATACCCACTCAGGTGGGAGGTGTCTTGCGAGTTCTAACCAATGAGAATGAAGGTGAAAAAAGAGAAGCAACAATAATTTTCCACTGATCAATGAACCCACCCTTAAAAAAATCACAACAAAACAAAACAAGTTCCTGCACACCTGTGTGCTATCTGTCAACCGATCTTCCACTACATTCTAGCATTCAGGTTGCAGGTTACACGTCCTCCTCCTTAAGAAAACTCAATCACGTACGCACACGTAAGTGCGGGAGTGATCCTCCACCTGACTCCAACCCCCAATAAATAAAGGGTCATCCATAAATCTAGACCCTTCGATCATAAATGTCACGCACGTGATCCAAAACCACACATTTTTCTAAAAAGGTCACACTCCTGTCACCCCCACCCAAAAGCAATAAATTAAGTGCTTTAATGAAGCAATTAAAAATCAAAACAAAACAAGTTCCTGCAGACCTGTGTGCTATCTGTTAACCAATCTTCCACTACATTCTAGCATTCAGGTTGCATGTTACACGCCTCCTCCTTAAGGAAACTCAATCACCTACGCACACACAAGTGCGCGAGTGATCCTCCACCTGACTCCAACCCCAATAACAAAAAAGATCAACCATAAATCATGACCCTTCGATCATTAATATCACGTACGTGACCCAAACCAACACATTTTTCTAAAAAAGGTCACACACTTGTCACCCCCCACCCAAAAAGCGATAAATCAAGTGCTATAATTAGGCAATTAAAATTCAAGTGCTGTCAAAAAAAAAGATTTACGACTTCCAGTCCTAGAATCCCCATATCCCTAATACTGTTATGTTTTAGGTGTATAAGTGTGAGTCCAATTTTAGTTTTTGGAGTCACACTTATCTTCCCCCCTTTTTAATTTTGGAGATCTGGGAACTCACCCGTCGCCTTGCTGTGTGGCTTCAAGTCGCTCACGTGTGCCGTCCGTATCCGTTTGTCTGCCGAGCTCCTCAGCTGGCAGATCACCGCTGACGTGAAATCTATGATTTGGTACGGCCCGCCGTATCTCGGTGCAAGCTTGGCTGCGAATCCTTCCGCCGCATTCGATAGATGGTGTAATTTCACCCACACTCTATGTCCGATTTTGGGGCTCCATTGCCTGCGACAAAGGTTGTAGTGCCTTGCCTGGTCTTGAGAGGCGTTTTCCAAGCTTCGCCGAACAATTTCGGAAATGTCTTTCAGCTTATTTTCATTTTCGTTCGGCGTTTGGCTTTGGCTGTGTGATGAAGGCAGCGCTATATCGTGTCGTGCTCGAGACGCTGGTGTTGACTGCCAGTTTCAGCTCCGGTAACGCCTCATCCCAGCGTCGTTGGTTGTTCTTTGCGAACTGGGCGATCATTGTTTTCACCGTCCGGTTAGCTCGTTGCGTTGGGTTCTCCTGTGGCGTGTACGGCGCAGTGAATTGATGCTTGATTCCCATCTCCTCGAGGAAATTTTTAAACGCCCTGCTGGTAAATTGTGTGCCGTTGTCCGTTATTAACACCTTTGGCATTCCGAACCGTGCCAGAATCCTCTCCCTGGAGGCATTTTGTAGTGATGCCGTTGTAGCGCTTCTAATTGGCACCATTTCGGTCCACTTCGAGAGGCGGTCTACGAATACCAACAGCATCGTGTTCCCATGGGTGGACCTCGGTAATGGTCCCACGAAGTCCGCACATACCGTGCTCCACGGCTCTTCAGGTATCTGGGTTAACATGTGGCCTGCCGCGGGCAATTGACTTGGCTTATATTGTTGGCATATTTCACATTGTTGACCATATGCTCTCACGTCTCTGTATAGACCTGGATAATAGTAGGGCGCTGCTACTCGGGCTATTGTTTTTCTACTTCCCGTGTGTCCTGCGGTGGCGGTGTTGTGGTTCTCGCTTAGAACCTGTGCCCATCGCGCAATCCTGCCTGAGGGGTTTTCGATGGAGTTGAGCCACTTCAGCGCCATATGTTCCGTGATGACGGTGAAGCGGTATCCTTCCAAGTAAGGTCGCAGCTTCCTTATGCCCCAGATTATTGCAAGGCACTCCTTTTCGGTCGCAAAGTAGTTGCGCTCCGCACCATTTAAGGATCTGCTTGCATCCGATATTACCCGTTAACCCTCCTCTGAGTTTTGGGTCAATATCGACCCAAGCCATAATTGCTAGCATCCGTCTGCAAGCAAAATGGCATTGAGAAATCTGGGCATGCCAACACAGGTTTGGCTAGCAGTTCATCCACTTGTTTGTTTATTTCTGATTGCATCTTGGGGTTCTTAGGAAAGTATCGCTGTTTGATTGGTCGGTCGTCACTCATGACAATGCGATGCTCAGTAATGGGCGATGTTCCCTTTATGACCTCAAATGCCGCCAATTCTCGTCGTAAGAATGCATCGATTTCTGCGTCCGGATGTACTGGTGGTATGACTGTCTTTGCCACGGACAATCTCTCCTCCTGGTGCTCTTGTATTCCGTCCCCAGGTATACTTATCGTCAATCCGGCGCACTCCAAAACCGTTCCCATGGCCGACAGAAAATCCCATCCGAGAACCAAGTCATCTATGATTCCTGGGAGTATAAGTAGAGCAATATCCATGCTACTCCGTCCGAGCCGGATATTCAGCTCTACTTGTTCCTCGGACTCTGCTGTTTCGGTTGCGCATCGTCGGCCTACGTCGAACAGTCCACGAGCTATCTTCTCGCTAACGAAGCTACTCGTGGCTCCTGTATCGATCGTAGCCTTGTATTGACAGTTGCCGATCTCCACGACCGCTGCTCAACTGCGCTCCCTCGTCCTGCAGGCTGCCGATTAGCGTCTTGGGGCTGTCCTGTTCGGGTCATGCTCGCCCCTCGATGGCGGACGCCGGTGTTCGTTTCCCGACGGACAACACATTGACGTACGAACTCCAATACGTCCACACATCCAACAATAATCCATCATGGGATTCTGTACACTCTGTATGTTTTAAATGGCTACCTTATAGCCTGACGTCTGTGGGTAACTTCGTCCCTCAAGTTCTAATATTCTTGAAAACTCTGGACGAATGTTACCCATGTCGTCCAGTGCTGATTGTTGGCTACATACCATTTCAGAGCCATTCCCTGTAGTAGTTCAGGCATGGCTCTGGGAACCAGATTCAAGTTGAGTCCATATGTATCCGCAGACCACTCGACTTGTTCCAAGAATTCTAAAGGCTCCGTGGTGCCGTCGAATCGAAAGTTTCACTCCCGAACTTGTTTCGCTACCCTAGGGTATTCTTGAGACATAGTCGTCGCTGTGCTTGATGGCTGTGGTGCGGGTGTTCCCCATATTGTGTGAATGGCGTGTCGCGCGCGCGCTGCTGCGCTGATTGCCGGTATTCTCAATTGGACGAAATCAATGTTCGTTGCCACTCTTGCGTCCGGAACTTCACCGATTTCTTTGGCCGGTGAATATTTGCCATGAATCGCTGCCAATTCCACAATCCGCGTGCTGTATGGGAGTCTGGATTCGTGAGTGTCTACCCACTCTCCGAATTGTCGACGCATAGCATCCAGTGTGCCACTCAGCTCCACTTGGAATTCTTCTCCATACTTTAGTACTTCATCCTTTTTTAGGTTGTAAACCCACGCGCGAACCATTTTTTTTGTCAATATATATAATGTGTGTTATTAATTATCGCAACCACCAAAGTTGGGCGCCAGTTGTAACGGACCGTTTTGCTTCTGCCGGGCTAAAACTCAGTCGAGCTGTGGATCCGTGCAACAAATTTATATTTGGTTGCGTTTGCGATAATTGATAACACGTGGTTTTTATTATATATTTAACAATGGTTTCTTTATTATGTTTCTTGCTTGCACAGATTTATTTATGCACCGCGGGGTAACGGCGGTCCAATGAAGCCCTTGGTCAGCTTCGAAGTGTGGACCTGTTTGCAAGAGTTTGCTTCAGGCGCTTCGCGCACCAGCTAGGTAAATTCGTGGTTCTGCCTGCGGACATGTGTGTCAGACACGCTCATATGGCTGGCAACCTGCGCACGAAAGAGAGAGGGCGAATGAGAGCGAATTCGCCGCAACTGCAATCAGGCTCGGATTTCGGTCTGGTATGCTGTTACTGTGAGGGGCGCATATAGCCTAAATGTACATATTTATTACATTTAATTGCCAAAGCTATATGGCTCCTCATAACGCCAAACGCCTTCGTCAGCATATGCTAACATTAACAAACCCAACTGGAGCCATCGATCATGGCGCCAAACTGCGTAAAACAGTTAGCTCGCCGTTTTGACGGAAATCGACAACAACAATGCTTGCAATATAGAGAGCACAAGTGCAACGACCGCCAAAAACGTTTTGCTCGGCGTTTAGCAAAAGCATAGTGTAGAGGAGTGCACAGAGAAAATCCAGCACCAACTGCACTGGTGCTGGTGCGTGGGATACAAAACCATGCAGCGTTGGTTAGTCACCAACATTAGTGCAGGTACCTGTACGCCAGGATACCGTTAGTTAGTCACGCACACTAGTGTCGAGACGTGCATCGGCCGATAGAACGCCAGCCCAAGGGATAAGGGACGCGAGCTCACACATCCACACAAAAGGGTATATAATGAGCCGCAATCATGCACAGCTTCACAGTCGGCAATCAAAGGTGACAAGAATGGACGAACAAAACCCAACACCCCACGGCGGCAAAGCGGCCTGTTGTCACTGCCAGTCGCGCCCAAATCTTCGTGCAAAGCCCCGCGGCGCTGGACCTCTGCACGGGAGAGGAGTGGGCCCGGCCGTGCGCATGGCCACTGGACGGCGATCACTGCGACCACGTAGCCGCGTGGTTCGTGTAGTGCGCGTGATGCGCGTGATGCGCGTGAGACGGTTGGTGCGTGTAGTCCGCGTGCCAATACGATTGTTGACTCCAGGTCAACAGAACAAGGAAATGGACGTCGAGGGCGACAGAGAGGCACTGGGGCCCCGAAACCTGCGATCGCGGTAGTTAAGCCGCTACCCGAGTGACCTCGATAGGATCAACCCAGAGGGGATCCGGGAACATTTTCCCGAGCTGCCTCCGCCCCCGAGCTGGATTCGCTGTGCCGCGACCGAGAGCGGACTCAAACGACGCAGACAACGCGGGTGCAGAAATGGACGACGATGGAGACGACGGTCCCTTCGCGCCCTACGACGACAAAATCGACGAGGAAGGGCACAACGGGGATGGCGGTATCCAGCAGAACAGTAGCGGCTGGATAGTGGAAGTCTTCCACTCCCGAAGAAAGGGGGTGTGAGGAGCCATATAGTTGTCAGCCATATGAGAGTGTCTGACACACATGTCCGTTAGGACATGTGCCGTTATAGTGAGAGGAGTTTGGCGAGTGCAATGTCGCCATCCATACTCGCACTAACGGCAGACATGGGCTGGCGCCAGCAAAAGGGCAGTGGAACCGAGACGTTCACGTGATCTTTGGTACAATGGCGATAAAAGGCTGCGACGCAGGCCTATAAAAAGGGCGTCGCAGCACACAACAAGGGTCAGTCAATTGGTCAGTCAATTCGAAAGTCAACAGAAGTGGAAACTCTGCCAAAACGAGAGCAGAAAAGTGAAACCCAAGTGAAAACGCAAGGCAGTGAACAATGTGGAGAAGCGCGATCGTGTGCATGAAACAGTATCGTCCTGTACATACAAGGAGAGCCGAAGGATCAACCCCACGCCGAAGGACAACGCAGGACATTGGGGTCCTGAAATCGGGTGAGAGGTGGAATCCTTGCCACGCTTGAGCGTAGTAACAGGCAAATCCGTGCCAACTAGGTGATAACAAGTGAGAGAAAACCTGTGTTTAGACAGCGCGTGTGCGAGTGAATCCTGGTGGATAACCAGAGTGCCGTACGGTGTTGCAGGCTAAACGGACGCCTGACGCAAACGTGGCATTGAAGCGTAAGGATAACTCCTTCACAAGCATCAATGCACCATAACTGAATCAGATCTTCGAGACGCATTTTTCAAATACTTCTGGTATCGTGCGGACCGCCAGCTTTAATGCCTTATTGGGGATACCATCTGGTCCCGGGGCCTTTTTTCGCCCATTCCCCTGATTGCCCCCAAGACCTCTTCCGGTGTGACGGCCTGAACGAGCTCCGTTCGTTGGGGTGGGTTTATTCCTTGTAGCCTTTGTAGCCTCGGATGTTGGGGAAACAGCGTGACCACTATGTTGGCTAAGGCTATAGGGCAAGTCACCCGAACGGTCTCCTGGCTCCTGATCTTTTTCATCACCACCTTGTATGCGGTTCCCCATGGATTCACATCGGCCTCCTCGCAGATTGCCCGGAAGCAGCTGGCCTTGCTACTTTTGATGCTGCGTTTCAGCTCCCTTTTGGCTCTTCTGAGGTCATCCAGCCTACTGGCAAATTCCGGGCGGCCCCTGGCACGTTGGGAGCGCCTTCTGGCCAGTAGGCACGCTTTTCTTAGCTGGTTAATACCCTCATTCCACCAATAGCAGGGCGTTGCTCGTCCGCTTGGCTTTCTCCTGGGCATGGACAGATCGCACGCATCCGTAACGCAACGCATTAGGCTGGTTGCCATATTGTCGGCAGATTGCCAGGTGGCTGGGATTGCGGTATAACGCAAGGCTTCGGTAAGGGTATCCCCATCTAAGAGGTTCCCTTTCCACTTGGGCCCACGTGTTTGGGGTCGTGGCTGTCGTTGCGGTATCCCATTGATCACAAAGTGTATCGCTTGTTGATCGCTGAAAGTGAAGTCCTCGCGACTCTCCACGTCATCCTCCTGCATAGTGAGCTACTGAGCAGGGTCTATAATTGACCTCTACCAGCCTTACGATATGTTAGCCGCCTCCCGTCGTTTGCGATGTTTACATCGATCGATGCAAACTCCTCTAGCTGGCAGGTTCCTCTGGCATTTGTCGCACGACTGCCCCATTCTACTGCCCAGGCGTTGAAATCCCCGGCAATTACTATGGGATCTGCCGCGAGCATCCTCCGAGATTTCCTCTAGTAGCCCGGAATCGCCTCAGATCCCAGCTTGGCGGGCGTAACAACTATAGAAGGTTATAGCGTTAATCTTCGCCCGAACAAACCCTGGGTGTACTAGTTTCTTTCGGTGGTTTGGAGAGACCAGATGGCCGCCTTCCCACACCTGCTAGCTGCCAGCCGCTTCCAGTGATTGGCCTGTGCGGCTCGGAGATATGGCCAAGTCTGCTTGCGTCTCCCTGACCGACTGTCTTAGCAGGGCCTGAGCTGCCTCGCAGTGGTTGAGGTTCAGCTGGACGCACTTCATGTTCTTTTGGCTAGTGCACTCCTGAACATAGGACATCTGCCGCTGCCGGCGATGTGTTTGCTATTGGTGTTCTTCGCCTTGCAGAACATACACTGCGGCTCTTTGTTGCAGTCTTTGGCCAGGTGGTTCTGTCTCACCGCATCTTCGGCACAGATTCGACGGTCCTGCTCGCTCGTGACTGTCTTGCAAGGTGGCCGAACTCCAGGCATCTAAAGCACTTCGTCACGCTAATGCGCACCCGAAGTCTTGAGTTGACCCATCCCACTTTTAGGAATCCGGCAGACAACGCTTTCTTTGCGCTATCTGCAGGTAACCTAATTGAGGCAGTTTGGGTCTGCCCATATGCCCTGCGCAGGGTGATGTCATCCTGAGGACTCCACGTCAAATTGTCCGCGGAGCGCATTGCTTATCCTCCTTCGTGGTGACCTCATCGAGATCCCTAGCTTCGATGGTCACCCGGTGAGCGAGATCGTACCTCTGCCTGGTCACCCAGCGTATCACCCACGAGGCTCCTGAATGCCGAGGTATCCATGCCTGGTTCATTCAGCTGCAATAGCAGCTCGCCCTTTAGGTCCTCCGTATCCTGGAGACTCGCCTTCCCCAAGCTCGGCTGAGCTTCTCGTTTGCCTTCTTCACTGTGCGGAGGTATATCGGCGTAGCTGGCGTCTCCCTTTCGCCGCGCATGAGGATCTCATCATCCTCCTGCTCCCTCGCGAACGCGTGGCGCCACTCTCTTTTGTTGTTGTATTGATATTGTTCATATTGTTGGGTCCTAACTCCAAGCTTCTGTGTGTGTGTGTGTGTGTGTGTGTGTTTGTGTGTTTTTTTTTTTTTTTGGTTACGCCATGGAGGTGAGAATCTCCTGAAGATACAGGGGCCCGGGCCACCTGCATGCACGATTCAAAGACAACGTCAATGCATGCGTACTAAACTCACCCCCACACACACCCCCACACCCGGCGGTATCACCGTAAAGTATTACTTCACCGGGGTGGGTTGCCTAACTAGGCACTCTCCGTCACTCGCCGCTCAGTTTCGCATAATCTCAGATCCTTCTGTATGCTTATGATGAGCTGGCGGACATCTGTCCAGTGTGACGGAGACTCCAACATGTGCTCTACCAAGCTCTCCGGTGGTGGCACTGAGCTTGTCCATCCCCTGTATCTCGAACAGTAGTAGAGCACATGTTCCGGATCCTCGATGGCGTTCGGGCATGTCGGGCACTGCGGCGTGTCCTCGTGCCTGAACCTGTACAAGTAGCTCCTGTAGCCGCCGTGACCTGAAATAAACTGCGTTATATGGTAGTCTACCTCACCTGCACTTCTCCCGACCCATTCCTTTAGGCTGGGAATCAATCGGTGCGTCCACCTTCCTTTCCTCGCCTCGGTCCACCTACTCTGCCAGGTGTCCATCGTCGCCGCTCTTGCTGACCTTTGATGGTATCCATAGCGTCCGGCGCCGCTATCCTTCTAGTGCGGATCTCCTTCATCTCTTTCGCCAACAGGTCGACTGGCACCATTCCTGCCAGGACCAGAGCTGCATCTTCCGAGACCGTGCGGAAGCCGGAAATCACTCGGAGGGCGCTCAGCCTATAAGGTGCCGAGAGCTTCTTTTTTAGTCCTTTTTTATTGGACACAGCCGTTGCCCATATGGGTGCCGCGTACAGCAGTACGGAGGCTACTACACTCGCTAGCAATTGGCGTCTCGCTGGCTTAGGGCCCCCAACGTTGGGCAGCATGCGCGAGAGAGCACCTTGCATTTTGGCTGCTCTCTGGCTGACATACTCTATGTGCGGCCGGAAGCTGAGTCTATTGTCCAACCTGACTCCCAGGTATTTTATGGACTCCTTGGATTTCACAACATCGTTGTTGACTTGCACCTGTATGTACTCTATTACTTTGCGGCTTGTAATGAGTACGGCCTCCGTCTTATGGCCTGCAAGTTCCAAGCTGGCATCCTTCATCCATCTTGCCACAATTTTTATTGCCGCGTTCGCTGCGGCCTCTACCTCCTTGCACTCCTTGGCTACTACAACTAGTGCCAGGTCGTCCGCGAAGCCAATGAGGGTACAGCCCTGTGGTAGTTGGAGCCTAAGTACCTCATCGTACATTAGGTTCCACAGCAGAGGGCCCAGAACGGAGCCCTGTGGCACTCCTGCTGTGACCTCGTAGCTCCTTGGTCCGTCTTCAGTATCATATTCCAACACCCGGTCTGATAGGTAGTTGGATATGATACTTGCCATGTAACATGTCATGTGTGTGTGTGTGTGTGTGTGTGTGTGTGTGTGGAAAAGATGAAGAAGAAAAAATAAATAAATAAATAAAATAAATCTTTATATCTTTTTTTATTTATAAAAAGGAGACTTACAAATAAAATACAATTGGATATGATTATAAATAAATAAATCTTTTCAACCAAGTACGTGTCTGGAAATCTTGTTTTCCTCAACTCTTCATTATAGAAACCTCCTTTCAGAACTGCACCTTGATAGTCTTCCAGTATGTATGTAGTGGGATTCGTATTCTGAATTTTATTGATTTTAAAAATTTCAGTTTTCCAGTTTGGTGTATACACCTTTTCAAATGTGTGTTTATGTTTACTAATGCGCACATAATGTCCAGCACGAAATTTACTTCCATTAAAGATTTTTAAATGATTGTAGACGGTATTTAATAAAGTTTTCTCATTTGATGAATTTACTTCAATTGGGGCCATTTGAATTGTTCTATGATGTTTTTTATTATACTCATTTATCAACAGTTTATAAATTTGAATCCAACAAGATGTTCCATTATAACTAACTCTCTCACATCATCTCCTTGAGTGTTCTATTAAAACGTTCAACAATTGATGCCTTGAGACTACTATAAGTTGAGTAATGATTTATGTCATGTTTTTTACACAAACTCTTAAAGGTGTATTAAAAAATTCTTTTCCATCATCAGTCAGCAAATTCTTAGGAATTCGATTTTCCTTAAGAATACTCGAGAATGCATGTTTAACTTCTTTAGCCGTTTTTGTTTTCAACGCTTCTCCCCATGCATATTTAGAAAATGTATCAATTACTGTCAATAGAAATCTATACCCTTTATTCGATGAGGAGTAATTTTGCATTTCCACTAAGTCTGCTTGCCAATGATCATCGATTCCCTTCATAATAACTCTTCGACGTTCAAAATGTTTACGTGCTGGCGCATGTAATTCTTCTATTAAATTCCTCCTAATCATGATTCACGTTTTAGTTAATGATATTCATATTTCCTCAATTTTTCTTTCACTTATAAGCGAGAACAAGGCCTGCTTCCTTTCGGAAAGTGCTGACTATAGAACATTATAAATAAGTTTGTATTTAGTACCAATACTTTGACCATTTTCCACATCCTCTTCCGCCAAGTAGCAATTACTTTTCTCTTTATTCCGCTCATTTGAGTAATGACTGAACTTGTTAACGGTTTTATAGATTATAACTCTTAGCACACACAACTCACATTATTTATGTATTTTATTGTCGACAATTATAGAGTCGATATTTAATTTTATATTTTGTCCTTCTTCATTAATTAAACTTCTTATTAACTCTAATTGTGAATTACAATTCGCTTGTAAAGAACTTTCCGATTTTTTCAATAGTTCTTCCACCTCAATTTTATAACTGATAAATGCATCAAGAAATGAAAATGATACGTCACTTATTTGCATCATACTTAGGGACCACCTACATTTTTAAGACGTTTGTTTGAAAAAATAATATTCTGATCAACATCAACTAGTACACTAATTATTTGTTTTTTTATACTTGATCTTTCTTTTCCTTCGCTAGTCGAGAAGAAGTGACCAAACTTGTCAAGAGGCATTTTGTTATTAATAAATAATTGTACAATACAGATTCATTTATTTAATAAATAATGTTTGCTTCACGAAGTTCTTCAATTATCGAAACGATTTCATTATTATGATTAGTGTTACCAGCTTCCTGTGAGGCAAATAAAAGTTTAAGTCTATCTACCATCTCATTTGGATCATCCCAATAAACATAATTCGGCTTAGTTGAAGTGAGTGTCATAAAACTTCCACCCTCAAGTATCGATTTCTTATTTAAAGGTGTAGACATTGCACTTGGATGCTAATTTTTTTAAAAAAGTTTTTTTATTATTTGAGTGTGCTTTTTAGAACGATTTCCCTTAAGTGAACCATTAGACAGATGATTTTTTCTATGGGCATTGGTCTTTGATAAGATTTTCTGATATATATACAAATCCATATCGTTATAACCCTTAGGATCTTTCAAGTAAATTAATGAATATAAACCAGGAGTACGATTCCATTTTTCACCAGTTTCCAGTTCAATTTTCTTGTTGAAAACAGTTATTTTAAAATTGCCCAATATAATTTGCCACTTTTTTTAGTAGGTCCAAATGTTTTATCAAGCTTTTTCTGACGTTCTAATTCATTTATACTAAGATTAATGATGTCATCAGTTATTTCTTTCGTTTGACTCTGGTATTCATTACTAATTAATACTAATATAAGCGTTATTAGAACTCGCTTCGCTTAGTGCAAACAAAAAATCCTGTGTTCGAAGCTCAGATATTCCTCTATCTAATGCATCATAATAATCACTATAGTTTCAGCCCTTTTAATTTCATTCTTAGTATTTGCTTGTCTTTCCTCTTCTTCTTTTTTTACTTTCATAAACTGATTTGCTATTTCATTATCCCTAACGATTTTCTGAAGAGGTTTTGTTAATGGCATAAACGTTTCCTCAAGTTGATATTCATTTGCGGCTCCACCCAATTTAATGATTTGAAATTTTCTTTTTGTTGTACTTCTTGTTTTTGTCAATTCTTTCAGTATATGCTCATCCATTTTTAGCTATTAAAATATCAGATATAAGCCGTTCAACACCTTTGCAAGAGGTTTCTGGTTTTCGAACGGTTTTACTGTTTATCATGTGGTTTTTTTACTGTTTATCATGTGGTTTTTTGCTGTTTTTCATGTGGTTTTACTGTTTTTCATATGATTTTTTACTGTTTATCATGTGGTTTTTTACTGTTTTTCGTGTGGTTTAACATAGTTTAATACGGTTTTTAGGTTGATTCCGATGTAAACAATACCCTCACTCTAATCAAACTAAATATAGTATAACTATATATAGCTGTTATATACTAAATTAAATATTATCTGGTTTTCCGGTATTTTTATTTATTTTTAAAAGATGAATACAAGTTAATTTAAAACAACATCTTTTTGCTGCATTAATAGGAATCTTAAACATAAATGTCCACAGTTGAAAGAACCAAATCGTTGTACTTGGTTATAATTGTATTTTATATTCTCTCCTAAATATCTAATAAGCTCTAGAGGTGGTGGTAAATTTCCAAAACTATCAAAATATCTGATTTGCTTAGCTGCTTTATAGTAAGCTACCCAATGTGTTCCAGCTCCACTTTAAATCTCTAAGTTAACAATACCACATTCCCTTATCCGCACTCGTTTCGGTAATGAGTCTCTCATAAAAACACCTCTGAAAAAGGGGATATGTTTGTGGGCAAAATTCATAATGTCAATGTTCGACAGCGGTTTGTTAGGTAGCTCATTTATAAGTTTTTTGAATGATTTGTTGATATGCCATAACCCTTTTGATATGGTTTTAAATAGAGTCCATTGCCTAAAGCAATGGCTTCCATTTTTCTGTTATGTCGTTTATTCTCTTCTAATTCTTTCTGTGCATTTTTCGCGCTATTAATACTCTTTGCAATAGATGCACCACCAGAGGCAAGTCCACCTAATGCTCCGAGTGTTGTTATAATAGGTATAAGTGGCAAGAAGCCACCAATTTTAGGTACACTAATAACTCTAGGAATTATTACTTCATTTTTCTTTCGACCGAAAGTCTTGTTTATTGCTTTTTTAGCGATATTTATCGCAGACTGAATATCATATGGCTTCTCCTTCTTCAATACTCTGGTAGCCACTCTTACTGCATGCATACATTTTTTCTTTTTCTCACATGGTTTTTTATTTCCTTTTTGTTTGAGTCCCATACCAAATTTTTTCTTGGCTTTCATTATATTGCTTACAAAATAAGCAGCTGCTCTTCCTCCAAGAGTACTATCAGAGGCCTTTACACGCTCCCACGCTGTCTCAGCCAAAATTGAATCAGCTATATGACGATTTCCCAAATCTTTATCTTTATATGCTATATCGTGTTCCCTACAAGCAGCATCTAAGTGATTTATTCCCTTCTCGCCTCTTTCCAAACGATTTTCTAGCTTTGTTCCTGGACCACAAAACTGATAACCTGGTATATGTAGCTCAATTGGGAGTGAGTTGATTACTTTATCAATAAGACCTCTACCTCGATAGAGCTTTGTTCTGCTACTAGTTGTTTTATAAAAGCGCATTACCATTTTCATAGATGTTTGTTCTTGAAAGTCTTATAAGAAAGTAATGATCTGTTGAGAAAACAATATCAGATGAGTGTGCACTCATTGATTTCCACATGTATAACTCAATTCCAAATGTTGATCATGATAATAATTTATTTCATATTGGAGAACATGTTTTTGAGATACCTGTTGGATCATACGAGCTTAGTGATATAAGAAATATTATTATTGAGAAAATGGGGGAAAAAGAATCAGATAAATTGAAACACCCTATTATCGAAAGTAACAACAATACGCTTCAAGTAATAATTTCAACTAAGGAACAAGCTATATATTTTAATAAAAGGAATGCAATTGGTCAATTATTCGGGTTTAATAAAAAGATATTAAGCCCGAATTCTATTCACATCTCAGACCAGCCTGTGGATATTTTAAAAGTAAATACAATTCGGATAGAATGTAATATTGAAAGTGTTTCACTTCGCTAACATTTAAGACATCGAAAATGATAATTTACAATAAAAATGTATGTTATCCTCCATCATCAAACACTTTGAGTTATACTACAGAAGAAAGAAGATCGTTAAGGAGAACACTTACAGCCGAGAACAAATTGTTTTTAAAGTCATTGGGTCTAAAAATAAGAGAAAATGAGTAATTTGTTAACTGTTCGAGAGAAACCCTATTCGGATGAGAGTATAATTAAAAAGGAATATCATAGCTACTCTCTCTATCTCCAATCATTTAAGAGTAATGATGAAGTTAGAATCACAATCCAAAATCAGGACTTATATGTATTCCCGAGCGAGAGTTTTATTAATATTGAGGGCTCGATTTCTTTGGCTAAAAACACGCCTACTAAAGGTGGTAAACTAAAAAACAATTGTATGAGCTATCTTTTTGACGAGGTTCGATATGAGTTGAATGGAATTGAAATTGATCGAACTAGGTTTGTTGGTACTTCAACCACCTTAAAAAACTATATTTCCTTGAATAAGCCTGAAAGTTGCATGCTTGAGAATTCTGGTTGGTTTAATGGAAACGAAAAACAACTGGCAAAGGATGGGTTTTTAATTTCTCTGTTCCTCTTAAAACCCTGCTTGGATTTTGTGAAGACTATAACAAAGTCTTACTAAATTGTAAACATGAACTAATTCTACTCATAACTAAAAATATGGATGATGTATATCATAGTAAAATTGAAAGTAATGAGTATAAATTAAATATATCTAATATTACATGGAAAGTACCACATATTACTCTCAGTGATGAGAAGAAATTACTAATGTTAAACATAACAAAAAATGGAGGCTCACTACCACTAGCATTCCGCAGTTGGTATTGTTACCTCAATCCAACACTAGTAAAGCTTGCAGCCAATAGAGAACGCCCTCGTTTTGATATTCATATTTCCTCAATTTTTCTTTCACTTATAAGCGAGAACAAGTCCTGCTTCCTTTCGGAAAGTGCTGACTATAGAACATTTTAAATAAGTTTGTATTTAGTACAAATACTTTGACCATTTTCCACATCCTCTTCCGCCAAGTAGCAATTACTTTTCTCTTTATTCCGCTCATTTGAGTAATGACTGAACTTGTTAACGGTTTTATAGATTATAACTCTTAGCACACACAACTCACATTATTTATGTATTTTATTGTCGACAATTATAGAGTCGATATTTAATTTTATATTTTGTCCTTCTTCATTAATTAAACTTCTTATTAACTCTAATTGTGAATTACAATTCGCTTGTAAAGAACTTTCCGATTTTTTCAATAGTTCTTCCACCTCAATTTTATAACTGATAAATGCATCAAGAAATGAAAATGATACGTCACTTATTGCATCATACAGGGATCACCTACATTTTTAAGACGTTTGTTTGAAAAAATAATATTCTGATCAACATCAACTAGTACACTAATTATTTGTTTTTTTATACTTGATCTTTCTTTTCCTTCGCTAGTCGAGAAGAAGTGACCAAACTTGTCAAGAGGCATTTTGTTATTAATAAATAATTGTACAATACAGATTCATTGATTTAATAAATAATGTTTGCTTCACGAAGTTCTTCAATTATCGAAACGATTTCATTATTATGATTAGTGTTACCAGCTTCCTGTGAGGCAAATAAAAGTTTAAGTCTATCCATCTCATTTGGATCATCCCAATAAACATAATTCGGCTTAGTTGAAGTGAGTGTCATAAAACTTCCACCCTCAAGTATCGATTTCTTATTTAAAGGTGTAGACATTGCACTTGGATGCTAATTTTTTTAAAAAAGTTTTTTTATTATTTGAGTGTGCTTTTTAGAACGATTTCCCTTAAGTGAACCATTAGACAGATGATTTTTTCTATGGGCATTGGTCTTTGATAAGATTTTCTGATATATATACAAATCCATATCGTTATAACCCTTAGGATCTTTCAAGTAAATTAATGAATATAAACCAGGAGTACGATTCCATTTTTCACCAGTTTCCAGTTCAATTTTCTTGTTGAAAACAGTTATTTTAAAATTGCCCAATATAATTTGACACTTTTTTAGTAGGTCCAAATGTTTTATCAAGCTTTTTCTGACGTTCTAATTCATTTATACTAAGATTAATGATGTCATCAGTTATTTCTTTCGTTTGACTCTGGTATTCATTACTAATTAATACTAATATAAGCGTTATTAGAACTCGCTTCGCTTAGTGCAAACAAAAAATCCTGTGTTCGAAGCTCAGATATTCCTCTATCTAATGCATCATAATAATCACTATAGTTTTCAGCCATTTTAATTTCATTCTTAGTATTTGCTTGTCTTTCCTCTTCTTCTTTTTTTACTTTCATAAACTGATTTGCTATTTCATTATCCCTAACGATTTTCTGAAGAGGTTTTGTTAATGGCATAAACGTTTCCTCAAGTTGATATTCATTTGCGGCTCCACCCAATTTAATGATTTGAAATTTTCTTTTTGTTGTACTTCTTGTTTTTGTCAATTCTTTCAGTATATGCTCATCCATTTTTAGCTATTAAAATATCAGATATAAGCCGTTCAACACCTTTGCAAGAGGTTTCTGGTTTTCGAACGGTTTTACTGTTTATCATGTGGTTTTTTTACTGTTTATCATGTGGTTTTTTGCTGTTTTTCATGTGGTTTTACTGTTTTTCATATGATTTTTTACTGTTTATCATGTGGTTTTTTACTGTTTTTCGTGTGGTTTAACATAGTTTAATACGGTTTTTAGGTTGATTCCGATGTAAACAATACCCTCACTCTAATCAAACTAAATATAGTATAACTATATATAGCTGTTATATACTAAATTAAATATTATCTGGTTTTCCGGTATTTTTATTTATTTTAAAAGATGAATACAAGTTAATTTAAAACAACGTCTTTTTGCTGCATTAATAGGAATCTTAAACATAAATGTCCACAGTTGAAAGAACCAAATCGTTGTACTTGGTTATAATTGTATTTTATATTCTCTCCTAAATATCTAATAAGCTCTAGAGGTGGTGGTAAATTTCCAAAACTATCAAAATATCTGATTTGCTTAGCTGCTTTATAGTAAGCTACCCAATGTGTTCCAGCTCCACTTTAAATCTCTAAGTTAACAATACCACATTCCCTTATCCGCACTCGTTTCGGTAATGAGTCTCTCATAAAAACACCTCTGAAAAAGGGGATATGTTTGTGGGCAAAATTCATAATGTCAATGTTCGACAGCGGTTTGTTAGGTAGCTCATTTATAAGTTTTTTGAATGATTTGTTGATATGCCATAACCCTTTTGATATGGTTTTAAATAGAGTCCATTGCCTAAAGCAATGGCTTCCATTTTTCTGTTATGTCGTTTATTCTCTTCTAATTCTTTCTGTGCATTTTTCGCGCTATTAATACTCTTTGCAATAGATGCACCACCAGAGGCAAGTCCACCTAATGCTCCGAGTGTTGTTATAATAGGTATAAGTGGCAAGAAGCCACCAATTTTAGGTACACTAATAACTCTAGGAATTATTACTTCATTTTTCTTTCGACCGAAAGTCTTGTTTATTGCTTTTTTAGCAATATTTATCGCTGATTGAATATCATATGGCTTCTCCTTCTTCAATACTCTGGTAGCCACTCTTACTGCATGCATAAATTTTTTCTTTTTCTCACATGGTTTTTTATTTCCTTTTTGTTTGAGTCCCATACCAAATTTTTTCTTGGCTTTCATTATATTGCCTACAAAATAAGCAGCGCTTTATCCAAGAGTACTATCAGAGGCCTTTACTCGCTCCAACGCTGTCTCAGCCGAAATTGAATCAGCTATATGACGATTTCCCAAATCTTTATCTTTATATGCTATATCGTGTTCCCTACAAGCAGCATCTAAGGGATTTATTCCCTTCTCGCCTCTTTCCAAACGATTTTCTAGCTTTGTTCCTGGACCACAAAACTGATAACCTGGTATATGTAGCTCAATTGAGAGTGAGTTGATTACTTTATCAATAAGACCTCTACCTCGATAGAGCTTTGTTCTGCTACTAGTTGTTTTATAAAAGCGCATTACCATTTTAATAGGTGTTTATTCTTCAAAGTCTTATAAGAAAGTAATGATCTGTTGAGAAAACAATATCAGATATGAGATTAATAAAACAAAAACTAACATAGAAGTGAGGAATATCGATTTTAAAAACGGGGAAAACAAACAAGTTAGAGATAGCAGATTATAACCCAATTCAATTAGAGCCTTAATTGTTGGACCTTCAAATTGTGTGAAAACGAATGTAATGATTAGTTTAATTGAAAGTTCGAATGGACTAAAGTTTGAAAATATTTATTTATATTCAAAGTCTTTACAACAACCGAAATATGAATATTTGAAAACAGTCGTGAGTCCAATAAAAGGTATGGGATATTTTACATTCTCAGAAAATGAAAGTGTTCTAGCACCAAGTATAGCTAAAAAGAACTCTATAATGATTTTTGATGATGCAGCATGTGAAAAACAAAATAATATTCGTGCATACTTCTGCATGGGACGACATAATAATATTGATGCGTTTTATTTATGTCAAACGTATACACGCATCCCTAAACATCTTATTCGTGATAATGAAAACAATAATAATCTTCAAGCAAGATGAACTAAATATGAAACATGTATACCAAGATCATGTAGGAGTAGATATGAAATTTGATGAATTTAAGAACATTTGTCAATTTTGTTGGAAGGAAAATTATGGTTTCGTGCTAATAAGTAAAGATGATCCTCTAGAAAATGGACGCTATAGACGAGGATTCGCTGATTGTATTATAATTTGAGTTATAATATAAGGAAATGTAATTATTATTTCACTTGAAAATAATCAATCAAAATGACAACAACTCTTACTTTGACGGGCAACAGCTCAATTTTAATGGCAAACTATCATCCACCAATTGAATTGGAGGGAAATTATGAGTGTGCACTCATTGATTTCCACATGTATAACTCAATTCCAAATGTTGATCATGATAATAATTTATTTCATATTGGAGAACATGTTTTTGAGATACCTGTTGGATCATACGAGCTTAGTGATATAAGAAATATTATTACTGAGAAAATGGAGGAAAAAGAATCAGATAAATTGAAACACCCTATTATCGAAAGTAACAACAATACGCTTCAAGTAATAATTTCAACTAAGGAACAAGCTATATATTTTAATAAAAGGAATGCAATTGGTCAATTATTCGGGTTTAATAAAAAGATATTAAGCCCGAATTCTATTCACATCTCAGACCAGCCTGTGGATATTTTAAAAGTAAATACAATTCGGATAGAATGTAATATTGAAAGTGTTTCACTTCGCTAACATTTAAGACATCGAAAATGATAATTTACAATAAAAATGTATGTTATCCTCCATCATCAAACACTTTGAGTTATACTACAGAAGAAAGAAGATCGTTAAGGAGAACACTTACAGCCGAGAACAAATTGTTTTTAAAGTCATTGGGTCTAAAAATAAGAGAAAATGAGTAATTTGTTAACTGTTCGAGAGAAACCCTATTCGGATGAGAGTATAATTAAAAAGGAATATCATAGCTACTCTCTCTATCTCCAATCATTTAAGAGTAATGATGAAGTTAGAATCACAATCCAAAATCAGGACTTATATGTATTCCCGAGCGAGAGTTTTATTAATATTGAGGGCTCGATTTCTTTGCCTACTAAAGGTGGTAAACTAAAAAACAATTGTATGAGCTATCTTTTTGACGAGGTTCGATATGAGTTGAATGGAATTGAAATTGATCGAACTAGGTTTGTTGGTACTTCAACCACCTTAAAAAACTATATTTCCTTGAATAAGCCTGAAAGTCGCATGCTTGAGAATTCTGGTTGGTTTAATGGAAACGAAAAACAACTGGCAAAGGATGGGTTTTTAATTTCTCTGTTCCTCTTAAAACCCTGCTTGGATTTTGTGAAGACTATAACAAAGTCTTACTAAATTGTAAACATGAACTAATTCTACTCATAACTAAAAATATGGATGATGTATATCATAGTAAAATTGAAAGTAATGAGTATAAATTAAATATATCTAATATTACATGGAAAGTACCACATATTACTCTCAGTGATGAGAAGAAATTACTAATGTTAAACATAACAAAAAATGGAGGCTCACTACCACTAGCATTCCGCAGTTGGTATTGTTACCTCAATCCAACACTAGTAAAGCTTGCAGCCAATAGAGAACGCCCTCGTTTTGCTATAATAGCCTTTAAACTAGATAATAAATTGATTCAAAATCATTTGCGCAACTTCAAAGTGTACTTCAACTCTGAGACGTATCCCTATGATGATATGAATATAAATTTTAATCGTGATAGATTTGCAAGTTTGTACGATATGTATACAAATTTTCAAGCAAGTTACTATGTGAAGCAGTCTGAACCGTTGTTAACACCTAAGGAATTCGAAGAAAGAACACCAATTGTTGTTATAGATCTAACACATCAGAATGAGAGTGTAAAAACTGGTCCGATTGAAATCAGAGTTTCCATCGAGTTGGATAGTGCCAGTGAGAGAAACACTAAAGTATATTGTCTACTTATGCATGATCGGTTAGTTGAGTATTCACCATTAAAGGGATTAGTTCAGAGCATTGTTTAAATAAATTTGATGGAGAATCAAGTAGTTGTTGACATTCAAGGATTTTATGAAAATAACAACTATTTTATATTAAAAGAAATTGGACTAGTTTTTAAGAATGAATATTACCAAGACGTTCATTACCTTATAAAACCACCATATGATTTTCTCAGATTATATGGTTAACTAGAAATCAACACAATCTCTGTTGGAATGATGGAAATGAAAGCTTTTTAAAAGTCAGAAATTATCTTCGTGAGCTTGTTAATAATATGAGAGTAATCACGAAGGGAGATATAAAGAAAAAGTTTCTTGAAAAGTATCTAAGGACGTGTGTAATGAACATTGAAGAATATGGATGCCCACGATTAGATGAGCTGAAATGTAATGTTTTCTCCGACTGTGGGTCACATTCAAATAAAGGTGTATGTGCCTTAAGAAACGCTCGAGTTGTATTAGATTTTCTTATAAACTTATTATTCATATATATACTGGAAGTCTAGAAGAATACACGAGCTTCTGTCTAACTTAATCATTTCGTGTTTAATGTCCAAAATGTACTGTGAATCATGAGCTAGACTCTTCACCTTAAATAGCGCTCACAATCCAATTTCAAGTTAGTTTGAGTCAACTTTTCAATCAATATGGACACAGTTCAGCTAAGAAAATCTAGAAATTCGAGAAAAACACAAGATCATGAAATCATTTTTGGATTTGAGTATTTTGTTAATCTACAATTAAAATTAAAGTGTGGCTTTTCAACAACGAGACAATTTACACCAATGGTTTGGATGCAGCAACATAAGCGCAATTTCATTATATTTGGAAAAGAGGAATGGCTTCAATTATTAACATTTAAGGAATATATCCAGTTAAAGCTTGAGCAGTTTGAATTCTTGATGCCTGATACATTAATGGATCATCCCAAAATTGAAACCATAAAGTGTCATTTTAAAATTAGAAAATCGGATAAGCAGTGCATATTAATTTTAAATCAATATGGTAATAAAATTGAATTTAATAGTGAGTCATGGAGAGCCTTCATAAGATTAGGGATATTTTTAACATCATTCTTATGTTGGAACACGCTGCTTAAAAATCAAATTTGTAATATATATAACAATTACATTATCCCTAAATGTTCAAAGATGGGAAAATATGATGTACAACTTTTAGATTTAGGTGCATCTTATGGACATGAAGCAGAAATTGATCTAACTCGTTTATGTTTTGAAATTTCAAGAAAGATGGGAAAAGATATATAAAAAGATGTAAACCGGTATAGACAAGTATTACAAAAGAAAGTGACACAAGTATAGGCTCTTTAAAAATAAAGTAAAATAATTCTTTAGTTGCATTTCGGCTTTTGAAGAATAAACAACATTATGGGTCTAATTACGAATTTTGGATTTAAAACAAATGTGAGGAAAATTGATCATTTCCGCAAGGAGTTTGAGGATGTGCTTTTTCCTGAGCACGCTAAACTGATGGAGGAATACCGAGAATATTTCTTAGAGTATGAAAACTATCGTCTTATTAAATCAAAATATGGAAAGCACTTGACGGTGTGCTCATGGGCCTCGAATGCTGCAACAGAAGGAGTTGATACATGTGCTTGTCACTACTTTGTATCATATAAAAGAAAACTGTATCGTCTTATATTTCAATACAGTAACCTAGCAAAGAGGATCAATAATATGGAAACTTAAGAAAACTCCTTAAGAAAACTCAATCACGTACGCACACGTAAGTGCGGGAGTGATCCTCCACCTGACTCCAAACCCCAATAAATAAAGGGTCATCCATAAATCTAGACCCTTTGATCATAAATGTCACGCACGTGATCCAAAACAACACATTTTTCTAAAAAGGTCACACACCTGTCACCCCCAACCAAAAGCAATAAATTAAGTGCTTTAATGAAGCAATTAAAAATCAAAACAAAACAAGTTGCTGCACACCTGTGTGCTATCTGTTAACCGATCTTCCACTACATTCTAGCATGCAGGTTGCAGGTTACACGCCTCATCCTTAAGAAAACTCAATCACGTACGCACACACTAGTGCGCGAGTGATCCTCCACCTGACTCCAACCCCAATAAAAAAAAGATCAACCATAAATCATGACCCTTCGATCATTAATATCACGTACGTGACCCCAACCCACACATTTTTCTAAAAAAGGTCACACACTTGTCACCCCCCACCCAAAAAGCGATAAATCAAGTGCAATAATTAGGCAATTAAAATTCAAGTCCTGTCAAAAAAAAGATTTACGACTTCCAGTCCTAGAATCCCCATATCCCTAATACTGTTATGTTTTAGGTGTATAAGTGTGAGTCCAATTTTAGTTTTTGGAGTCCATATGTTCCGTGATGACGGTGAAGCGGTATCCTTCCAAATAAGGTCGCAGCTTCCTTATGCCCCAGATTATTGCAAGGCACTCCTTTTCGGTCGCAAAGTAGTAGTCTGTGGGTAACTTCGTCCCTCAAGTTCTCAAAGTAGTCCCTCGGCAAGAAATATTCTTGAAAACTCTGGACGAATGTTATCCATGTCGTCCAGTGCTGATTGTTGGCTACATACCATTTCAGAGCCATTCCCTGTAGTAGTTCAGGCATGGCTCTGGGAACCAGATTCAAGTTGAGTCCATATGTATCCGCAGACCACTCGACTTGTTCCAAGAATTCTAAAGGCTCCGTGGTGCCGTCGAAGCGAAAGTTTCACTCCCGAACTTGTTTCGCTACCCTAGGGTATTCTTGAGACATAGTCGTCGCTGTGTGATGGCTGTGGTGCGGGTGTTCCCCATATTGTGTGAATGGCGTCTCGCGCGCGCGCTGCTGCGCTGATTGCCGGTATTCTCAATTGGACGAAATCAATGTTCGTTGCCACTCTTGCGTCCGGAACTTGACCGATTTCTTTGGCCGGTGAATATTTGAAATGAATCGCTGCCAATTCCACAATCCGCGTGCTGTATGGGAGTCTGGATTCGTGAGTGTCTACCCACTCTCCGAATTGTCGACGCATAGCATCCAGTGTGCCACTCAGCTCTACTTGGAATTCTTCTCCATACTTTAGTACTTCATCCTTTTTTAGGTTGTAAACCCACGCGCGAACCATTTTTTTTGTCAATATATATAATGTGTGTTATTAATTATCGCAATCACCAAAGTTGGACGCCAGTTGTAACGGACCGTTTTGCTTCTGCAGGGCTAAAACTCAGTCGAGCTGTGGATCCGTGCAACAAATTTATATTTGGTTGCGTTTTTTATTATATATTTAACAATGGTTTCTTTATTATGTTTCTTTCCTGCACAGATTTATTTATGCACCGCGGGGTAACGGCGGTCCAATGAAGCCCTTAGTCAGCTTCGAAGTGTGGACCTGTTTGCAAGAGTTTGCTTCAGGCGCTTCGCGCACCAGCTAGGTAAATTCGTGGTTCTGCCTGCGGACATGTGTGTCAGACACGCTCATATGGCTGGCAACCTGCGCACGAAAGAGAGAGGGCGAATGAGAGCGAATTCGCCGCAACTGCAATCAGGCTCGGATTTCGGTCTGGTATGCTGTTACTGTGAGGGGCGCATATAGCCTAAATGTATATTTATGTACATTTAATTGCCAAAGCTATATGGCTCCTCATAACGCCAAACGCCTTCGTCAGCATATGCTAACAATAACAAACCCAACTGGAGCCAGCGATCATGGCGCCAAACTGCGTAAAACAGTTAGCTCGCCGTTTTGACGGAAATCGACAACAACAATGCTTGCAATATAGAGAGCACAAGTGCAACGACCGCCAAAAACGTTTTGCTCGGCGTTTAGCAAAAGCATTTTAGGACACTAGTGTAGAGGAGTGCACAGAGAAAATCCAGCACCAACTGCACTGGTGCTGGTGCGTGGGATACAAAACCATGCACCGTTGGTTAGTCACCAACATTAGTGCAGGTACCTGTACGCCAGGATACCGTTAGTTAGTCACGCACACTAGTGGCGAGACGTGCATCGGCCGATAGAACGCCAACCCAAGGGATAAGGGACGCGAGCGCACACACCCACACAAAAGGGTATATAATGAGCCGCAATCATGCACAGCTTCACAGTCGGCAATCAAAGGTGACAAGAATGGACGAACAAAACCCAACACCCCACGGCGGCAAAGCGGCCTGTGGTCACTGCCAGTCGCGCCCAAATCTTCGTGCAAAGCCCCGCGGCGCTGGACCTCTGCACGGGAGAGGAGTGGGCCCGGCCGTGCGCATGGCCACTGGACGGCGATCACTGCGACCACGTAGCCGCGTGGTTCGTGTAGTGCGCGTGATGCGCGTGATGCGCGTGATGCGCGTGAGACGGTTGGTGCGTGTAGTCCGCGTGCCAATACGATTGTTGACTCCAGGTCAACAGAACAAGGAAATGGACGTCGAGGGCGACAGAGAGGCACTGGGGCCCCGAAACCTGCGATCGCGGTATTTAAGCCGCTACCCGAGTGACCTCGATAGGATCAACCCAGAGGGGATCCGGGAACACTTTCCCGAGCTGCCTCCGCCCCCGAGCTGGATTCGCTGTGCCGCGACCGAGAGCGGACTCAAACGACGCAGACAACGCGGGAGCAGAAATGGACGACGATGGAGACGACGGTCCCTTCGCGCCCTACGACGACTCAAATCGACGAGGAAGGGCACAACGGGGATGGCGGTATCCAGCAGAACAGTCGCGGCTGGATAGTGGAAGTCTTCCACTCCCGAAGAAAGGGGGTGTGAGGAGCCATATAGTTGTCAGCCATATGAGAGTGTCTGACACACATGTCCGTTAGGACATGTGCCGTTATAGTGAGAGGAGTTTGGCGAGTGCAATGTCGCCATCCATACTCGCACTAACGGCAGACATGGGCTGGCGCCAGCAAAAGGGCAGTGGAACCGAGACGTTCACGTGATCTTTGGTACAATGGCGATAAAAGGCTGCGACGCAGGCCTATAAAAAGGGCGTCGCAGCACACAACAAGGGTCAGTCAATTGGTCAGTCAATTCGAAAGTCAACAGAAGTGGAAACTCTGCCAAAACGAGAGCAGAAAAGTGAAACCCAAGTGAAAACGCAAGACAGTGAACAATGTGGAGAAGCGCGATCGTGTGCATGAAACAGGACGATACACATACAAGGAGAGCCGAAGGATCAACCCCACGCCGAAGGACAACGCAGGACATTGGGGTCCTGAAATCGGGTGAGAGGTGGAATCCTTGCCACGCTTGAGCGTAGTAACAGGCAAATCCGTGCCAACTAGGTGAAAACAAGTGTGCGAGTGAATCCTGGTGGATAACCAGAGTGCCGTACGGTGTTGCAGGCTAAACGGACGCCTGACGCAAACGTGGCATTGAAGCGTAAGGATAACTCCTTCACAAGCAGCAATGCACCATAACTGAATCAGATCTTCGAGACGCATTTTTCAGGCAGCATATCCCTGCAGGAAGGTGCTATCGAAACATCTGATAGTAGATTTAGGCCGTCGACTAACGACTGGGCATGTGCCAATTTAACGGTTACTCCGGAGAGACTAGAATGGGCAACTGGAACTTTCCAAACCTTTAAATCTCCTGGACTGAAAGGAATACCGCCAGCATTTCTCCAACAGGGCCGAGAAATACTTCTCTCCCCTGTCAGCAGAGTACTCATTAGCAGCATAGGAGCTAGGGTGGTCTTCATCCCCAAGGCAGGGAAGAAAGTCATCACCAACCCGAAGTCCTTCAGACTCATCAGCTTGACATCGTTTTTATTGAAAACGTTGGAAAAGCTGGTGGACTATAATATTAGAAGCACTTTGCTACAGCAAGTACCGTTGAAATAAGTAATGAAGTAAATTACCTCGGATTCACATTTGACAGTAAGTTAAACTTTGACACCCATGTAGAAAATGTGATGTCGAAGTGCTCTAGAGCATTTTATGCATGTCGCAGTATAGCCGGCAAATCATGGGGTTCATCACCAAAGATAATAAGATGGCTATACCTAATGGTAGTAAGAGCCATGCTAACCTACGGAGTAATAGCATGGGGAGATAGGGCGCGGCTGTAGTTAAAACTGCAAAGAATGTCACCTGCCCTACAATGGCCTTGGAAGCCTTAATGGAACTCACGCGACTACACCACCCCATAAGGCTCCAACAGAAAGCAACGTTTATAAGGATGTCAGTTGAAGGAGTTGGGGGCAATCACATCCTAAGCCACAAAGATGCCCAACTTCTGACAGATGAACTTATCCTAATAACGCAGCCTAGGGACAAAATGGCAGCCGAATACTTATTCGAGCGAAAGCTTAAGTTTCATTTGAGTAATAAGAGGGAATGAACGACGAACGGGAACAGGTCTCGGAGTGGTGGGCCATCGGTTGTACTACCATGAGTCCCTGGGATAGCAAACCAGCATATTCCAAGCTGAGGTGTGTGCGACAGGGAGATGTGCGGAGTTTAACTTAAAACGATACTATCGGAATGCAAATATATCCATTCTCTCCCATAGTCAAGCAGCAATAAAAGCATTAAACGGGTCGAAAATAAAATCTAAAGTAGTCCACGAAGTAAGATCCAAGCTTGACCAACTCGGGACGCACAATAGGCTTACTCTGTGATGGGTCCCTGGCCACAGGGACATAGCGGGGAACGAAGCAGCTGACGAGCAAGCAAGAATGGGGGCAGAGTGCCTCCTGATAGGCCCTGAACCGTATTGTGGCATAGGAAGACACACAATACGGCTACAAATCAGGGATGAAGAAAGGAGGTGCCGAGAACGGAGCTGGGCAGAGGCACCAGGACTCCGACAAGCCAGAAATCTTTTAGGTGGCTATAATCAACATTGATTTAAGCAAGTAATATCCATGGGAAAGAATAGGCTCAGGATACTCACCGGTATATTGACAGGACACTGTAGACTGAGAAGTCACCTAATCAAATTAGGTATTTATATTAGCAATATATGCAGGTTTTGTGGACACGAGGAAGAATTCTCAAGACACATCCTAGCGGAATGCGTCGCCATAATCAGGAAAACATACAGGATCCTAGGGAAGCATGTTATTAGGCCCCAGGACATAGAAAGAGTTGGAATTGATGTAAGAGCTGTAGGCTCAGTAAGGGGGCACAGTATAGGTCATAGGTCGCAGAGCTGTTTTCCCCAATTATAATAATAATAATAAACGGTTTGTTTGTCGAGCTTACCATATATTTTTTTGCCTCCTAAAAAATTGATTGAATGAATTTTTGGAAAATGTGAGTTGTTCTTATCTTTTCAAGGCCCTTGAACGTTGAAAGTTGTGGGCGTTGCAAACGTGTTAACAGAAAAAAAAAACTATAAAAAAGTAGATAAAAATGTTTACTTATAAATAAAATAAGTATTAATGTAAAATGGAGAGAAACCTACAACTACAGTAAGTTAAAATGTTTAATGTGGCCAACCAGAAAATTATTTTGCCTGTTTTCGGCAGGACAGCCTACCATCATTGCCAATAGCGAATTTATTTATTAGGGTACATTAAAAATGAGTAAAGGAGGCGAATTTTCACTGTACTCCGCAATGTGCGATTATCGTTACATACATATCGCCTTTGCCTCACCAATGTTCCCGGCGGAGATGCCTGCCAAAAGCCAATTGATAAAATCGCATTATTGAATGTACGTAAGAGAGCCTCTCACACCGAGCGAAGTTGGATAAGTAAATTTAGTTTGTGAACAAAGTAAAATAAACATTGATGTGTAATTTTATATGCAACAATGCGCTGCATAATCTAGCATAGCAAAAAAAACATACCCGTGTGAGGATCGGCAATAACAAGAAAATTACTTAAATTAAATAACACAAAAATTAAAGGTAGTAAAAATTTAATATAAAAGGAAATTGAGTCGGTTATGTGTAATTAGAATGGAGCATTTATTTATTAATTTAATTATTTATTTATGGTCAACTATGGTCAAAAAAAAAAAAAAAAAAGAAATTTAATTTTAATTTAATTTAACACAAAATTACTATACTGAATAAATTTAAAAAAATAAATATTTATATGATTTCCGGGGTATTTAAATGCAAAATAGTCCAACATTTGTTGCATGCATTGGGGAAAACCCAGAAAAAAACCAATCAGAGCAAAGATAATTAGTAAGAATTAGTTAACCACCACCTCTGCATGCGAAAAAGTTATTCCCGAGATAGGACATTTAAATTTGAGTTTGTAATTATAGAAATGGAGGACTCTGAATTGATTACAAGGTATTATCTGTTATAATAATTACGGATACATGATACGAAATGATATATGCAAAGAATAATTAGTAGTACAGCGATTAAGAGAAAGTGTGAAGAAATAACAAGACTGTCTAAAGGGAACAGAAAACTGTATTTGGCTCATCAACGCTGCTGAATCGATTTCAGCTTTTTTTTTAACTACAAAAAACTCCTAGCATTACAGTTAGTTAGGGAGGGAAGGTTATTAACCTTGCAGCCTATGAGGAGCCATATAGTTTTGACAAATAAATACATAATCATACATTTATGCTATATGCGCCCCTCACAGTAACTGTATATCAGACCGAAATCCGACCCTGATTGCAGTTGCGGCGAATTCGCTCTCTTTCGCCCTCTCTCTTCGAGCGCAGTTTGTCAGCCATATGAGCGTGTCTGAAACACATGTCCATCAGGACATGTGCCGTTATGGTGTGAGGAGTTTGGGGAGTGCAATATCGCCATCCATTCTCACATTAGCGGCAGACATGGGCTGGCGCCAGCAAAAGGGCCGTTAAAAATTACCAAAGATCACGCCACCGAGACGATCACATGATCTTTGGTACATTCGCGACGAAAGGCAGCGACGCAGCACACAACAAGGGCCAGTCAGAATACCGTCAGAAGTGGAAACTCTGCCAAATCACGAGCAGAACGCCCAGTGAATCATAAGTGAAAACGCAAGATAGCGAGCAACGTAGAAACGCGCGATCGTGTGTATTAAGCAGGATATACATCAACAAGGAGCGTCGAAGGATCAACGCCACACCAAAGGGCAACGAAGGACATTGGTGTCCTGAAATCGGGTGATAGGTGGAATCCTTGCCACGCTCGAGCGTAGTGACAGGTGTTCAAAAATGAACACTAGTATATATAACACATGAACACTAGTTTAAGTAAAAATACAAATATGTAAACATTTACCAAGTGCTCAAGTGACATCTGCATCCACTTGAGTATATGATAAGTAAAAATAGACTAAATATAACAAAACAACCCTAGCATAGTTAGCTATATAAGGCTAGGATTTTAAGAAATAAAATTAGTACGAACTTACAACTCGACTCGCAACATTTAGTCCTTCGAGACTCTATTGTTTTCCCCACCAGTGGTAAGAGACATAGAGTATAAACCAGCACCTTAAAGTCTGATATACAGCTACAGGTTGCAAAAATAATTTACTTTACTCTCCCCCACCAGTGGTAAAAGGCATTGTATAATAAATATTTTGCTTAAACAAAAGAAGATTGTAAAAAAAAACATATTTGTTAAAAGTGCTGGCTTTTTCGAGGCCAAAACATCGAAAGAGTGAAGTGAAGTGAAAAAAATGCACAAAAACATCGTCGCGGGAGAAGATAGTCGTCGTGCAAAGTCATCGCGGAAAAAATCTTCGTCACTGGACAATAGTCGTCGCGGGAGAAAATCTTCGCGAAACACGATAGTCGTCGTGCAAATTCATCGCCGAAAAAATCTTCGTCGCTGGACAATAGCCGTCGCGGGAGAAAATAGTCGTAGTGCAAAATCATCGCGGGAAAAAATCTTCGTCGCTGGAAAATAGTCGTCGCGGGAGAAAAGTCTTCGAAAAACACGATAGTCGTGGTGCACAATCTTCGCGGGAAAAAATCTTCTTCGCTGGAAAATAGTCGTCGCGGGAGAAAATATTCGAGGACAAGAATTAAAAATTTCATAGCGGACAAAATCTTCGCGGGAGGAAATTCTTCGCGGAACATTAAGTCATCGCGGAACATTAAATCGTAGCGGGAAAAATTCGTCGCTGGACAAAATTCATCGCGGGAGAACAGGATAAGTCAACATTTAATCTAAATTTTTATATAAATTAAGTTTAAAATATATATAGTGACATATCCAGATCACGCAGATCTCTCATGTCCACACTCACTCCAACAACGCCAACGCCAACGCCACATAAACAATGCCAACGCATGCAACCACGCCAACGCCCGCCTCATAAACATAAACATAAATAGTAGCATACATAACGCCACGCGCAGATCCCTTTTGCAACATCAGCAAATTTCATCAATAACAAACC
>JAWNNC010000169.1:0-81438 GCA_035043275.1 Drosophila tanythrix | reverse complement strand
GCTGTCGATGACATTGTGTTTTGCCGTAAGTTGGGTTTAATGAATTTGCATTTGCAAATTGTAATTGCTCAGATCGCAATAAGTAATCACAAGTGGACCTCGGTATTAATTTGAAGGCGATGCAATTAATAAAGATGCACAAAAGCGCGGATTTGCTAATTAAAATTGATAATTGCATCGCCTGAGAAACCACGAGCAGATCATTATTGCGTCGTATTTATGTTTTGTTTTTGTTTGTGTGTGAGTGAATTTGCTTAGGCCAGAAGGGCCACTATGCACTACATTGTGTACAGTTTGTGCTTATTGGATATAAAAAGATTTGAAAGACTGCTGCCAAGTGGGATCAATTATTGTTTGATATTAAGTACAACTACTTGATCGTGACAGCAATCCACAAGATCTTTTTAGGATTACATATATACACAGGTGTATATATGTATTTGTGGCCGTTGCCTTATTAAGGGTTTTTGTTTTGTTTACAGCTTGTGTGCTTGTTGACTGCTGGTGAAGCTGATGTTGTGATGGTGATGCCCTGCTGCTGCTGCGTTATTGACGCCGCTGCGATGTCGCTGCCGCTGCAGATGCCGCTGCTGTTGTCGCTGCTGATGCCTCTGCCGCTGAGCTGAATATGGTTTGTTGTTGCTGCTGCTATTGTCGCTGCCATTGAAGTTTGGAGTTCTAATCCAATTGTGTTTATATTTACAGATTGCTGTGTCTGTTATGCCGCTGCCACCGGCGTAGTCGCATGCCCATAGTAGAAAGCATGATTTGTTGACTGCTTCTACTATGGGCGCCTCAGTCGTCGCCGTCCCTCGACGCCGTCGCCGCTGATATTGATGTTTGTGAATGTATTTGTAGGTGAGATTGTGTTGATGCCGCTGCCACCGGCGTAGTCGCTGCCCATAGTAGAAAGCATGATTTGTTGGCTGCTTCTACTATGGGCGCCGCAGTCGTCGCCGTCCCTCGACGCCGTCGCCGCTGATATTGATGTTTGTGATCATGTTTTTGATTGTAGATTGCTGTGTCAGTTGACGTCGCTGCCACCAGCGTCATCGCTGGCCATCTAGAATGTGATGGCCCGCTGGCATGCCTCAACTGCCGCTGCTGTTGCCGCTTCTGGTGCCGTTGATGGTACCATTGCTGATGCCGCTGCCACCGGCGTTTGTGCGCACCCATCTAGTGCAAGATGGACCGCTGGACTGCCTCCGATGTCGCTGCCGCCGCCGATGTCGCCGCTGCCGAGCGCCGCGCTGCCGTCAACGCCGATGCCTCTGCCGCTGAGCTGCATATGGTTTGTTGTTGCTGCTGCTAATGTCGCTGCCGTTGTAGTTTGAATTTGTAAATCCAATTTTGTTTGTATTTTCAGGTCGGAGTTTCTGATAATGCCGCTGCCACCAGCGTCATCGCTGCCCATCAACTGTAGATTGCCGCCGCTGCCGCTGGAGTTGATGTTGGAACATGAAGCAAGCTGCCTCTGCTATTCCGCTGCCACCGGCGTTAGTGAGCTGCCGTCACTGATGCTGTCATCGCCATCCCATGGACGATATCGATTTGGCTTCTGTTCGCTCAGTTTTTATTTTGGAATGGGAGGGGAAGGGGTAAGTATGTTTTGGTCTATTGAATTAGCTAATTTCTATCTTTAGGGTTAACTTTATTGATATATTTTAATTCTCTCTTTATTGCATGGCTTGCTGCTCCACTACAACTGCTGGCCAATTTGAAATTAACTGTAATTGAGGTTTTATGGTGTTTTGAGGATTTTAATTTGATGGCTGTGATTTGACTTTTCACTAACAATTTTCATTTGTTTGCAGATTTAAATACGATGTTAAAATATGGCCCACTGAATCAACCGACTACGCAGTTTGCTGACGCTGGAATCCAGCGCTGCCACCGCTGGATAATTGACTACGCAGTTTGCTGACGCCGACTACACACGTCGTTGGACCTGGACAACCCCCACCATTTACTAATAAAAAGTCAGTCTGTCCAGTTTATATTTTATATGTAGTAGGCTAGTGGTACTATTATAAACGTTATTAATTTAATTTTGTCTTGTCCGACTAATTTGTGCATTAGTTATTAATTGGAATTAGTGTTTTTAGTGTGTAATTGTATTGGTTAGAGCTGCACTATTATGAGTTATTTAGATGCAGCATTAGTTAAGTTTGGTTTTAATTAAGTTATTGGTGGTTTTGTATTGAATAAACAAGTCAAGAGTTTTAAATAGGCGCACCTTTTTTCGATTAATATTCTTAAACTAAATTTAAATTGTTATTTTATGAATGTGCATTTTTTGATCGCCGTGTACACTGTGCGGCTGTGGATAATTGAGTATTTGAATATTTTTAAGTGAAATTTGTACATTTCTAAGTGAGCGCGGTGGGCACCATATAGCCCACAACTTCAGTGTTATACACCTCGATGCATGCGATAGGGCTAATATGGTGCCTCCGCCTAATACTAATTACGCCCCTTTTATAGCCGGAGTGTTAGGCTTAATATGTGGTGCTAACCTTAATTGAATATCCTCGTTTGCCAAATCATCAGTTTTGTCAGTATTTGACAATGGGCATTGCCGTTCTACTAGTCGCTTTCCATTCATTTAATGAATGGACTCTCTTGGTGTGGGTCCGGCTCCAAATCTATTGCGCATGACAATAGATCAGAGCACCATCCACACCAATGCTTTTTGCCTTAGCGTATAGAACGGCCCGCGGCTACAACGGATCAGCTTGACTAGGCCGATCACAGTGCAACCGCGTTCTCCCCTGATGTGTGAGGATGGCACTGACTAGTTTATTATATTTTAATTAACTGGAATACTGACTTCATTCGCGTCACTAATTTATTTGTTAATTCAATGGTCATTCGCAAAGTCAGTTATTTTATATATGTAATTGATTTTAATGGCACAAAAAAGACGGAGTATTTTAGTAGTCTGCTATTGTTAGTTTATTGTTAAGTTGTGAGTTTGGTTATTGCTTGTTATTTGTCATCATGGCCATTAGAAGATTGACCATTTGATCAATCTTTTGCGTCATGCTATTCATAGCAGTGGCATTTGACTCAATGGCCATGGTGAATCTGTCGTTGATTGGCTGTAGGTGCTCATCTGGATGCACCTGACTTTGTACATTTTGCTTGTTTATAAGCGTATTTGCTGTTTGCCATTCCCGCTGTAGCGGTTGGCTTTGTTTTGTCTGGTGTTGTTGCTGTTGTGGCCGCAGTACACGCTGTTCTTCACTCAGTTTTAGTTGTATTTGTTTAAGGTGGCGCATAGCCGGATTCTTATCGTCCTTTTTCTTGTGCGTTGTTGTGTTTGGTGGACAATTAGTTGTTGTTATCATTGGCTGTTGTTTAGCGGCGTCTGCATATTGCTGATTTGCAATTAGTTTTGACTTTGCGTCCTTCTAGATCGGGCAGCCCCTATAGCTCGAGATGTGCTGTCCATTACAGTTGGCACATCTGGCTGGGGTGCTCCGATCTTTTAAACAATCAATTGTTGAGTGTGCTTCGGCGCACTTCATGCATCTAAATGGCATTGAGCAATAATTTTTGGAGTGTCCAAACGCCTGGCACCGGTGGCACTGCACCGGCTCAGTGCGGTTGGACAGCTTCTCAAATATCAAGTTTTGCTGGTTACCCAGCGTATTTAGCTCAAGAATTCTGTTGTTCGTCAATAAGTTGCGTGCCAATTCTATCTCAAATGCATTTATCGGCCGACCAGTGTATCTGTGCTTGGCACACGCCAGGTATCGCACGGTATGGCCATGTTTGGCCAGTTCGGCGCGTATCCAGTGAGGAGAGGTCGAGTGGTGGAGGTGCCGAACTCTCACCCTGTAACCTCGGTCCTCATTGGGCTGGTGTGTGTGCATTTGTGTATTTGTTTTTTTAAATAGTTCGCTGGCGATATAATAAGACTCGCTATCAATGAAATTGAGTCTTACCCCATCGCCAGTTACTGGGCATTTGATGTTGTATTTCTGTGTACTTATGACTTGGTTGAGTTCATCCACAATGTCTTGTATATTCCTGACATTTGACAAAAATATACTCGGCATCCTGACACTCATGGATGAATTTATTTGGTGTTGGAGCTGTGGTTGATCAGCATTGCGCTCAGTTTGCATAATTGGTGGTGGGGAAGAAGAAGCAGGGTCAGTGGTGACAACCACCGACTCATCATCATTCACACTGGAGGCACCACCACAATCAAAAATGTCAAAATTGTCATATTGATCATAGTGGTTGGTCCAGATGCGGCTGATTTTGGTCCGGCGCCTGCCACCGCCCACTCTCTTTTTGCCAAATATCTTGAAGCCACGGCTTGGCCTATTTGTTTTGGTGTTGGCTGGGTTTGAGGCATTTTCAGCCTCTTCCGTTGTTTTGACAATTTTGGCCTCAGGTGGCGATGGCGGCTTAGCCACCTTTCTCTTAGAGCTTTTGTTTTTGCTTTGGTCAGGGTTGTTGATGTGAGTGTCACTGCCATCCGTGCTTATAACTGGCGACGGCAGGGTTCCGACATCCATGTCCACACTAGATGGTACTCTGTGGACCTCGGCCCGCACAATGCTCTCACGCGGCAGACTCTCCCGACTACTGTGCTGGAGCAGCACTCGCAGTTGATGTTGCTCATCAACTGGGTACCGCGCCAGCAGTTCATCGATCGAGTCTGTCGCCCCAAACATTGCGCTTATCGAGTTTGATAAATTATTATTGACGTTGCTTGTTGTTGGGCCGCCTCTTAATATCACATCAGTAATATCAATGTGGCGGCTTACACTGTTGTTGTTGCTATTAATGCTGTAATGCTTATTTGCTGCTGCATTTGCAGTGCTAGCAGCCACTGCTTGCTGTGACAAAGCAGTAGTCGCTGCACTGCTTGCATGCTTTACTGTTTTTAATTGGCCCCTCTCTTTGGCTTGTGCCGTTGCTTGTGCCGTTGCTTGTGCGGTTGCTTGAGCTGTTGTTGTATATGAATTGGCGTGTGTATGTTGGTGCGCGCGCGCGCATTTTGAATTCGTTTTGGCGGCATTTTCTTTTGTGTTGTTGGCGCCAAAAACAGCGTCAGCTGTCTGTTTTTTGGCGGGCTAGTTTCTGCGCGCCTGGTGCGCAAGTTTGCCGATTTGGCGTATTTGTGTGAAATAATGAGATTTTTGATTTTTTTGTGATGGTGGCTGCTGTGGCGTCGTGCAGGTCGCAGTCTGCCTTCGCGCCCGCCTCTTTATTTGGTGTTGGGGTTTTCAGACTTACTTCTAGAGGCTAGGCCGAGTATGTTTTACAACACCCACGGACACAGTGCGTCCTCTTTCCTCGTGGAGTTCCAGTCAAACGCCAGCCCAGTCTGTCGTCTCCGTCTCCGTCCCAGAAGAAGATTCCGTCCCTGCTCGGCACTCACTTGAACTTGAACTCGCACTAACTCTCATTAATTGTTTTTAATTGTTGTTTTAGTGACAAGTAGTTTTCTACTTTCACAAGTTTTCACTTCACTTTTACAATTTTATTTTATTTGATTTCATTTGCGGAGCTGTGCAACCGTTCGCGATCAGCGCCAAAGAGGGTGTATCCTCCTGACGCTGGGCGAAGGCACACAGCTCTCGCAGGCGTACACAGCTATATTTGGTATATAGTGTATACGCCTTGATGAATTGTTATTGTATTGGCTGCCAGTAGCTGGCGTAAGCTTGTGTGAGTTGAGTGATTTTTGAGTGATTTTTGAGTGAGTTGAGTTCAAGTGAGAGTTTTCGCCGAGCGAGAGACAGAGAAAGCGCGCTAATTAGCCAATGATGGTGGGCGATACGTGATCAACCACCATCAGAAAGCCAGAGCGAGCGCTTTCTTCCCCGAGAGCAAGAGAGGCGAGAGACCGAGTCACGCTAGTGGCGGACAGTGGGAAAATTACTATCGTCTCTTGAGGAGGGGGAGGAAGGGTCACCGTCTACCGTCCGCAGGTCTTATAAAAATTTTATGTCCTTGACATTATGGGTTAATTAAAAATACATGCACAACTTAGATACAGACAATAGTGGTTTTAGCCCATCATCACATCTTGAGTATCTCGACCACCATGGACTTATCTATAACTTATTGGCTAATTGATTAATAATTTATATATTACAATCTATTTTCTACGAAGAACAGCAAAAAGTAGATACACGCACCATTAAAGCAGGCATTTCTGCCGCTGTGCGTCTTTCTGTCTTGTTGTTGTTCTTCATTTGATTGGCTGATTAATTAATAATTTATATGTTACAATTTATTTTCTACGAAGAACAATAAAAAGTAGATACACGCACCATTAAAGCAAGCATTTCTGCCGCTGTGCGTCTTTCTGTCTTGTTGTTGTTCTTCAGTGGGGTGGGGAAAGTGGTCGAGAACTAGGCTAAATAGAAACTCATGTATTACAGTTTCTTAGTTGATAAAGGGCTAGCGCCAAACATAGATGACGCTGTTTTGATACGATTAATCGGCTACACAATGCCATCGATGCATCAGCTATCGATGCATCAGCTGTCGATGACATTGTGTTTTGCCGTAAGTTGGGTTTAATGAATTTGCATTTGCAAATTGTAATTGCTCAGATCGCAATAAGTAATCACAAGTGGACCTCGGTATTAATTTGAAGGCGATGCAATTAATAAAGATGCACAAAAGCGCGGATTTGCTAATTAAAATTGATAATTGCATCGCCTGAGAAACCACGAGCAGATCATTATTGCGTCGTATTTATGTTTTGTTTTTGTTTGTGTGTGAGTGAATTTGCTTAGGCCAGAAGGGCCACTATGCACTACATTGTGTACAGTTTGTGCTTATTGGATATAAAAAGATTTGAAAGACTGCTGCCAAGTGGGATCAATTATTGTTTGATATTAAGTACAACTACTTGATCGTGACAGCAATCCACAAGATCTTTTTAGGATTACATATATACACAGGTGTATATATGTATTTGTGGCCGTTGCCTTATTAAGGGTTTTTGTTTTGTTTACAGCTTGTGTGCTTGTTGACTGCTGGTGAAGCTGATGTTGTGATGGTGATGCCCTGCTGCTGCTGCGTTATTGACGCCGCTGCGATGTCGCTGCCGCTGCAGATGCCGCTGCTGTTGTCGCTGCTGATGCCTCTGCCGCTGAGCTGAATATGGTTTGTTGTTGCTGCTGCTATTGTCGCTGCCATTGAAGTTTGGAGTTCTAATCCAATTGTGTTTATATTTACAGATTGCTGTGTCTGTTATGCCGCTGCCACCGGCGTATTCGCATGCCCATAGTAGAAAGCATGATTTGTTGACTGCTTCTACTATGGGCGCCTCAGTCGTCGCCGTCCCTCGACGCCGTCGCCGCTGATATTGATGTTTGTGAATGTATTTGTAGGTGAGATTGTGTTGATGCCGCTGCCACCGGCGTAGTCGCTGCCCATAGTAGAAAGCATGATTTGTTGGCTGCTTCTACTATGGGCGCCGCAGTCGTCGCCGTCCCTCGACGCCGTCGCCGCTGATATTGATGTTTGTGATCATGTTTTTGATTGTAGATTGCTGTGTCAGTTGACGTCGCTGCCACCAGCGTCATCGCTGGCCATCTAGAATGTGATGGCCCGCTGGCATGCCTCAACTGCCGCTGCTGTTGCCGCTTCTGGTGCCGTTGATGGTACCATTGCTGATGCCGCTGCCACCGGCGTTTGTGCGCACCCATCTAGTGCAAGATGGACCGCTGGACTGCCTCCGATGTCGCTGCCGCCGCCGATGTCGCCGCTGCCGAGCGCCGCGCTGCCGTCAACGCCGATGCCTCTGCCGCTGAGCTGCATATGGTTTGTTGTTGCTGCTGCTAATGTCGCTGCCGTTGTAGTTTGAATTTGTAAATCCAATTTTGTTTGTATTTTCAGGTCGGAGTTTCTGATAATGCCGCTGCCACCAGCGTCATCGCTGCCCATCAACTGTAGATTGCCGCCGCTGCCGCTGGAGTTGATGTTGGAACATGAAGCAAGCTGCCTCTGCTATTCCGCTGCCACCGGCGTTAGTGAGCTGCCGTCACTGATGCTGTCATCGCCATCCCATGGACGATATCGATTTGGCTTCTGTTCGCTCAGTTTTTATTTTGGAATGGGAGGGGAAGGGGTAAGTATGTTTTGGTCTATTGAATTAGCTAATTTCTATCTTTAGGGTTAACTTTATTGATATATTTTAATTCTCTCTTTATTGCATGGCTTGCTGCTCCACTACAACTGCTGGCCAATTTGAAATTAACTGTAATTGAGGTTTTATGGTGTTTTGAGGATTTTAATTTGATGGCTGTGATTTGACTTTTCACTAACAATTTTCATTTGTTTGCAGATTTAAATACGATGTTAAAATATGGCCCACTGAATCAACCGACTACGCAGTTTGCTGACGCTGGAATCCAGCGCTGCCACCGCTGGATAATTGACTACGCAGTTTGCTGACGCCGACTACACACGTCGTTGGACCTGGACAACCCCCACCATTTACTAATAAAAAGTCAGTCTGTCCAGTTTATATTTTATATGTAGTAGGCTAGTGGTACTATTATAAACGTTATTAATTTAATTTTGTCTTGTCCGACTAATTTGTGCATTAGTTATTAATTGGAATTAGTGTTTTTAGTGTGTAATTGTATTGGTTAGAGCTGCGCTATTATGAGTTATTTAGATGCAGCATTAGTTAAGTTTGGTTTTAATTAAGTTATTGGTGGTTTTGTATTGAATAAACAAGTCAAGAGTTTTAAATAGGCGCACCTTTTTTCGATTAATATTCTTAAACTAAATTTAAATTGTTATTTTATAATGTGCATTTTTTGATCGCCGTGTACACTGTGCGGCTTGGATAATTGAGTATTTGAATATTTTTAAGTGAAATTTGTACATTTCTAAGTGAGCGCGGTGGGCACCATATAGCCCACAACTTCAGTGTTATACACCTCGATGCATGCGATAGGGCTAATATGGTGCCTCCGCCTAATACTAATTACGCTCCTTTTATAGCCGGAGTGTTAGGCTTAATATGTGGTGCTAACCTTAATTGAATATCCTCGTTTGCCGAATCATCAGTTTTGTCAGTATTTGACAATGGGCATTGCCGTTCTACTAGTCGCTTTCCATTCATTTAATGAATGGACTCTCTTGGTGTGGGTCCGGCTCCAAATCTATTGCGCATGACAATAGATCAGAGCACCATCCACACCAATGCTTTTTGCCTTAGCGTATAGAACGGCCCGCGGCTACAACGGATCAGCTTGACTAGGCCGATCACAGTGCAACCGCGTTCTCCCCTGATGTGTGAGGATGGCACTGACTAGTTTATTATATTTTAATTAACTGGAATACTGACTTCATTCGCGTCACTAATTTATTTGTTAATTCAATGGTCATTCGCAAAGTCAGTTATTTTATATATGTAATTGATTTTAATGGCACAAAAAAGACGGAGTATTTTAGTAGTCTGCTATTGTTAGTTTATTGTTAAGTTGTGAGTTTGGTTATTGCTTGTTATTTGTCATCATGGCCATTAGAAGATTGACCATTTGATCAATCTTTTGCGTCATGCTATTCATAGCAGTGGCATTTGACTCAATGGCCATGGTGAATCTGTCGTTGATTGGCTGTAGGTGCTCATCTGGATGCACCTGACTTTGTACATTTTGCTTGTTTATAAGCGTATTTGCTGTTTGCCATTCCCGCTGTATCGGTTGGCTTTGTTTTGTCTGGTGTTGTTGCTGTTGTGGCCGCAGTACACGCTGTTCTTCACTCAGTTTTAGTTGTATTTGTTTAAGGTGGCGCATAGCCGGATTCTTATCGTCCTTTTTCTTGTGCGTTGTTGTGTTTGGTGGACAATTAGTTGTTGTTATCATTGGCTGTTGTTTAGCGGCGTCTGCATATTGCTGATTTGCAATTAGTTTTGCCTTTGCGTCCTTGTAGATCGGGCAGCCCCTATAGCTCGAGATGTGCTGTCCATTACAGTTGGCACATCTGGCTGGGGTGCTCCGATCTTTTAAACAATCAATTGTTGAGTGTGCTTCGGCGCACTTCATGCATCTAAATGGCATTGAGCAATAATTTTTGGAGTGTCCAAACGCCTGGCACCGGTGGCACTGCACCGGCTCAGTGCGCTTGGACAGCTTCTCAAATATCAAGTTTTGCTGGTTACCCAGCGTATTTAGCTCAAGAATTCTGTTGTTCGTCAATAAGTTGCGTGCCAATTCTATCTCAAATGCATTTATCGGCCGACCAGTGTATCTGTGCTTGGCACACGCCAGGTATCGCACGGTATGGCCATGTTTGGCCAGTTCGGCGCGTATCCAGTGAGGAGAGGTCGAGTGGTGGAGGTGCCGAACTCTCACCCTGTAACCTCGGTCCTCACTGGGCTGGTGTGTGTGCATTTGTGTATTTGTTTTTTTAAATAGTTCGCTGGCGATATAATAAGACTCGCTATCAATGAAATTGAGTCTTACCCCATCGCCAGTTACTGGGCATTTGATGTTGTATTTCTGTGTACTTATGACTTGGTTTAGTTCATCCACAATGTCTTGTATATTCCTGACATTTGACAAAAATATACTCGGCATCCTGACACTCATGGATGAATTTATTTGGTTGGTTTGGTGTTGGAGCTGTGGTTGATCAGCATTGCGCTCATTTTGCATAATTGGTGGTGGGGAAGAAGAAGCAGGGTCAGTGGTGACAACCACCGACTCATCATCATCCACACTGGAGGCACCACCATAATCAAAAATGTCAAAATTGTCATATTGATCATAGTGGTTGGGCCAGATGCGGCTGATTTTGGTCCGGCGCTTGCCACCGCCTGCTCTCTTTTTGCCAAATATCTTGAAGCCACGGCTTGGCCTATTTGTTTTGGTGTTGGCTGGGTTTGAGGCATTTTCAGCCTCTCCTCCTGTTGTTTTAACAATTTTGGCCTCAGGTGGCGATGGCGGCTTAGCCACCTTCCTCTTAGAGCTTTTGTTTTTGTTGCTTTGGTCAGGGTTGTTGATGTGGGTGTCACTGCCATCCGTGCTTATAACTGGCGACGGCAGGGTTCCGACATCCATGTCCACACTGGATGGTACTCTGTGAACCTCGGCCCGCACAATGCTCTCACGCGGCAGACTCTCCCGACTACTGTGCTGGAGCAGCACTCGCAGTTGATGTTGCTCATCAACTGGGTACCGCGCCAGCAGTTCATCGATCGAGTCTGTCGCCCCAAACATTGCGCTTATCGAGTTTGATAAATTATTATTGACGTTGCTTGTTGTTGGGCCGCCTCTTAATATCACATCAGTAATATCAATGTGGCGGCTTACACTGTTGTTGTTGCTATTAATGCTGTAATGCTTATTTGCTGCTGCATTTGCAGTGCTAGCAGCCACTGCTTGCTGTGACAAAGCAGTAGTCGCTGCACTGCTTGCATGCTTTACTGTTTTTAATTGGCCCCTCTCTTTGGCTTGTGCCGTTGCTTGTGCCGTTGCTTGTGCGGTTGCTTGAGCTGTTGTTGTATATGAATTGGCGTGTGTATGTTGGTGGCGCGCGCGCGCATTTTGAATTCGTTTTGGCGGCATTTTCTTTTGTGTTTGTTGGCGCCAAAAACAGCGTCAGCGTCTGTTTTTTGGCGGGCTAGTTTCTGCGCGCCTGGTGCGCAAGTTTGCCGATTTGGCGTATTGGATGAATAAAATATGGATTTTTTTGTGATGGTGGCTGCTGTGGCGTCGTGCAGGTCGCAGTCTGCCTTCGCGCCCGCCTCTTTATTTGGTGTTGGGGTTTTCAGACTTACTTCTAGAGGCTAGGCCGAGTATGTTTTACAACACCCACGGACACAGTGCGTCCTCTTTCCTCGTGGAGTTCCAGTCAAACGCCAGCCCAGTCTGTCGTCTCCGTCTCCGTCCCAGAAGAAGATTCCGTCCCTGCTCGGCACTCACTTGAACTTGAACTTGAACTTGAACTCTCAATTAATTGTTGATTGCCCTTTTGTATTTAGTGAAAAGTAGTTTTCTACTTTCACAATTTTTCACTTCACTTTTACAATTTTATTTGATTTCATTTGCGGAGCTGTGCAACCGTTCGCGATCAGCGCCAAAGAGGGTGTATCCTCCTGACGCTGGGCGAAGGCACACAGCTCTCGCAGGCATATACATCTATATTTGGTATATAGTGTATACGCCTTGATGAGTTGTTATTGTATTGGCTGCCAGTAGCTGGCGTAAGCTTGTGTGAGTTGAGTGTTTTTTGAGTGATTTTTGAGTGAGTTGAGTTCAAGTGAGAGTTTTCGCCGAGCGAGAGACAGAGAAAGCGCGCTAATTAGCCAATGATGGTGGGCGATACGTGATCAACCACCATCAAAAGCCAGAGCGAGCGCTTTCTTCTCCGAGAGCAAGAGAGGCGAGAGACCGAGTCACGCTAGTGGCGGACAGTGGGAAAATTACTATCGTCTCTTGAGGAGGGGGAGGAAGGGTCACCGTCTACCGTCCGCAGGTCTTATAAAAATTTTATGTCCTTGACATTATGGGTTAATTAAAAATACATGCACAACTTAGATACAGACAATAGTGGTTTTAGCCCATCATCACATCTTGAGTATCTCGACCACCATGGACTTATCTATAACTTATTGGCTAATTGATTAATAATTTATATATTACAATCTATTTTCTACGAAGAACAGCAAAAAGTAGATACACGCACCATTAAAGCAGGCATTTCTGCCGCTGTGCGTCTTTCTGTCTTGTTGTTGTTCTTCATTTGATTGGCTGATTAATTAATAATTTATATGTTACAATTTATTTTCTACGAAGAACAATAAAAAGTAGATACACGCACCATTAAAGCAAGCATTTCTGCCGCTGTGCGTCTTTCTGTCTTGTTGTTGTTCTTCAGTGGGGTGGGGAAAGTGGTCGAGAACTAGGCTAAATAGAAACTCATGTATTACAGTTTCTTAGTTGATAAAGGGCTAGCGCCAAACATAGATGACGCTGTTTTGATACGATTAATCGGCTACACAATGCCATCGATGCATCAGCTATCGATGCATCAGCTGTCGATGACATTGTGTTTTGCCGTAGATCGGGTTTAATGAATTTGCATTTGCAAATTGTAATGGCTCAGATCGCAATAAGTAATCACAAGTGGACCTCGGTATTAATTTGAAGGCGATGCAATTAATAAAGATGCACAAAAGCGCGGATTTGCTAATTAAAATTGATAATTGCATCGCCTGAGGAACCACGAGCAGATCATTATTGCGTCGTATTTATGTTTTGTTTTTGTTTGTGTGTGAGTGAATTTGCTTAGGCCAGAAGGGCCACTATGCACTACATTGTGTACAGTTTGTGCTTATTGGATATAAAAAGATTTGAAAGACTGCTGCCAAGTGGGATCAATTATTGTTTGATATTAAGTACAACTACTTGATCGTGACAGCAATCCACAAGATCTTTTTAGGATTACATATATACACAGGTGTATATATGTATTTGTGGCCGTTGCCTTATTAAGGGTTTTTGTTTTGTTTACAGCTTGTGTGCTTGTTGACTGCTGGTGAAGCTGATGTTGTGATGGTGATGCCCTGCTGCTGCTGCGTTATTGACGCCGCTGCGATGTCGCTGCCGCTGCAGATGCCGCTGCTGTTGTCGCTGCTGATGCCTCTGCCGCTGAGCTGAATATGGTTTGTTGTTGCTGCTGCTATTGTCGCTGCCATTGAAGTTTGGAGTTCTAATCCAATTGTGTTTATATTTACAGATTGCTGTGTCTGTTATGCCGCTGCCACCGGCGTATTCGCATGCCCATAGTAGAAAGCATGATTTGTTGACTGCTTCTACTATGGGCGCCTCAGTCGTCGCCGTCCCTCGACGCCGTCGCCGCTGATATTGATGTTTGTGAATGTATTTGTAGGTGAGATTGTGTTGATGCCGCTGCCACCGGCGTAGTCGCTGCCCATAGTAGAAAGCATGATTTGTTGGCTGCTTCTACTATGGGCGCCGCAGTCGTCGCCGTCCCTCGACGCCGTCGCCGCTGATATTGATGTTTGTGATCATGTTTTTGATTGTAGATTGCTGTGTCAGTTGACGTCGCTGCCACCAGCGTCATCGCTGGCCATCTAGAATGTGATGGCCCGCTGGCATGCCTCAACTGCCGCTGCTGTTGCCGCTTCTGGTGCCGTTGATGGTACCATTGCTGATGCCGCTGCCACCGGCGTTTGTGCGCACCCATCTAGTGCAAGATGGACCGCTGGACTGCCTCCGATGTCGCTGCCGCCGCCGATGTCGCCGCTGCCGAGCGCCGCGCTGCCGTCAACGCCGATGCCTCTGCCGCTGAGCTGCATATGGTTTGTTGTTGCTGCTGCTAATGTCGCTGCCGTTGTAGTTTGAATTTGTAAATCCAATTTTGTTTGTATTTTCAGGTCGGAGTTTCTGATAATGCCGCTGCCACCAGCGTCATCGCTGCCCATCAACTGTAGATTGCCGCCGCTGCCGCTGGAGTTGATGTTGGAACATGAAGCAAGCTGCCTCTGCTATTCCGCTGCCACCGGCGTTAGTGAGCTGCCGTCACTGATGCTGTCATCGCCATCCCATGGACGATATCGATTTGGCTTCTGTTCGCTCAGTTTTTATTTTGGAATGGGAGGGGAAGGGGTAAGTATGTTTTGGTCTATTGAATTAGCTAATTTCTATCTTTAGGGTTAACTTTATTGATATATTTTAATTCTCTCTTTATTGCATGGCTTGCTGCTCCACTACAACTGCTGGCCAATTTGAAATTAACTGTAATTGAGGTTTTATGGTGTTTTGAGGATTTTAATTTGATGGCTGTGATTTGACTTTTCACTAACAATTTTCATTTGTTTGCAGATTTAAATACGATGTTAAAATATGGCCCACTGAATCAACCGACTACGCAGTTTGCTGACGCTGGAATCCAGCGCTGCCACCGCTGGATAATTGACTACGCAGTTTGCTGACGCCGACTACACACGTCGTTGGACCTGGACAACCCCCACCATTTACTAATAAAAAGTCAGTCTGTCCAGTTTATATTTTATATGTAGTAGGCTAGTGGTACTATTATAAACGTTATTAATTTAATTTTGTCTTGTCCGACTAATTTGTGCATTAGTTATTAATTGGAATTAGTGTTTTTAGTGTGTAATTGTATTGGTTAGAGCTGCGCTATTATGAGTTATTTAGATGCAGCATTAGTTAAGTTTGGTTTTAATTAAGTTATTGGTGGTTTTGTATTGAATAAACAAGTCAAGAGTTTTAAATAGGCGCACCTTTTTTCGATTAATATTCTTAAACTAAATTTAAATTGTTATTTTATAATGTGCATTTTTTGATCGCCGTGTACACTGTGCGGCTTGGATAATTGAGTATTTGAATATTTTTAAGTGAAATTTGTACATTTCTAAGTGAGCGCGGTGGGCACCATATAGCCCACAACTTCAGTGTTATACACCTCGATGCATGCGATAGGGCTAATATGGTGCCTCCGCCTAATACTAATTACGCTCCTTTTATAGCCGGAGTGTTAGGCTTAATATGTGGTGCTAACCTTAATTGAATATCCTCGTTTGCCGAATCATCAGTTTTGTCAGTATTTGACAATGGGCATTGCCGTTCTACTAGTCGCTTTCCATTCATTTAATGAATGGACTCTCTTGGTGTGGGTCCGGCTCCAAATCTATTGCGCATGACAATAGATCAGAGCACCATCCACACCAATGCTTTTTGCCTTAGCGTATAGAACGGCCCGCGGCTACAACGGATCAGCTTGACTAGGCCGATCACAGTGCAACCGCGTTCTCCCCTGATGTGTGAGGATGGCACTGACTAGTTTATTATATTTTAATTAACTGGAATACTGACTTCATTCGCGTCACTAATTTATTTGTTAATTCAATGGTCATTCGCAAAGTCAGTTATTTTATATATGTAATTGATTTTAATGGCACAAAAAAGACGGAGTATTTTAGTAGTCTGCTATTGTTAGTTTATTGTTAAGTTGTGAGTTTGGTTATTGCTTGTTATTTGTCATCATGGCCATTAGAAGATTGACCATTTGATCAATCTTTTGCGTCATGCTATTCATAGCAGTGGCATTTGACTCAATGGCCATGGTGAATCTGTCGTTGATTGGCTGTAGGTGCTCATCTGGATGCACCTGACTTTGTACATTTTGCTTGTTTATAAGCGTATTTGCTGTTTGCCATTCCCGCTGTATCGGTTGGCTTTGTTTTGTCTGGTGTTGTTGCTGTTGTGGCCGCAGTACACGCTGTTCTTCACTCAGTTTTAGTTGTATTTGTTTAAGGTGGCGCATAGCCGGATTCTTATCGTCCTTTTTCTTGTGCGTTGTTGTGTTTGGTGGACAATTAGTTGTTGTTATCATTGGCTGTTGTTTAGCGGCGTCTGCATATTGCTGATTTGCAATTAGTTTTGCCTTTGCGTCCTTGTAGATCGGGCAGCCCCTATAGCTCGAGATGTGCTGTCCATTACAGTTGGCACATCTGGCTGGGGTGCTCCGATCTTTTAAACAATCAATTGTTGAGTGTGCTTCGGCGCACTTCATGCATCTAAATGGCATTGAGCAATAATTTTTGGAGTGTCCAAACGCCTGGCACCGGTGGCACTGCACCGGCTCAGTGCGCTTGGACAGCTTCTCAAATATCAAGTTTTGCTGGTTACCCAGCGTATTTAGCTCAAGAATTCTGTTGTTCGTCAATAAGTTGCGTGCCAATTCTATCTCAAATGCATTTATCGGCCGACCAGTGTATCTGTGCTTGGCACACGCCAGGTATCGCACGGTATGGCCATGTTTGGCCAGTTCGGCGCGTATCCAGTGAGGAGAGGTCGAGTGGTGGAGGTGCCGAACTCTCACCCTGTAACCTCGGTCCTCACTGGGCTGGTGTGTGTGCATTTGTGTATTTGTTTTTTTAAATAGTTCGCTGGCGATATAATAAGACTCGCTATCAATGAAATTGAGTCTTACCCCATCGCCAGTTACTGGGCATTTGATGTTGTATTTCTGTGTACTTATGACTTGGTTTAGTTCATCCACAATGTCTTGTATATTCCTGACATTTGACAAAAATATACTCGGCATCCTGACACTCATGGATGAATTTATTTGGTTGGTTTGGTGTTGGAGCTGTGGTTGATCAGCATTGCGCTCATTTTGCATAATTGGTGGTGGGGAAGAAGAAGCAGGGTCAGTGGTGACAACCACCGACTCATCATCATCCACACTGGAGGCACCACCATAATCAAAAATGTCAAAATTGTCATATTGATCATAGTGGTTGGGCCAGATGCGGCTGATTTTGGTCCGGCGCTTGCCACCGCCTGCTCTCTTTTTGCCAAATATCTTGAAGCCACGGCTTGGCCTATTTGTTTTGGTGTTGGCTGGGTTTGAGGCATTTTCAGCCTCTCCTCCTGTTGTTTTAACAATTTTGGCCTCAGGTGGCGATGGCGGCTTAGCCACCTTCCTCTTAGAGCTTTTGTTTTTGTTGCTTTGGTCAGGGTTGTTGATGTGGGTGTCACTGCCATCCGTGCTTATAACTGGCGACGGCAGGGTTCCGACATCCATGTCCACACTGGATGGTACTCTGTGAACCTCGGCCCGCACAATGCTCTCACGCGGCAGACTCTCCCGACTACTGTGCTGGAGCAGCACTCGCAGTTGATGTTGCTCATCAACTGGGTACCGCGCCAGCAGTTCATCGATCGAGTCTGTCGCCCCAAACATTGCGCTTATCGAGTTTGATAAATTATTATTGACGTTGCTTGTTGTTGGGCCGCCTCTTAATATCACATCAGTAATATCAATGTGGCGGCTTACACTGTTGTTGTTGCTATTAATGCTGTAATGCTTATTTGCTGCTGCATTTGCAGTGCTAGCAGCCACTGCTTGCTGTGACAAAGCAGTAGTCGCTGCACTGCTTGCATGCTTTACTGTTTTTAATTGGCCCCTCTCTTTGGCTTGTGCCGTTGCTTGTGCCGTTGCTTGTGCGGTTGCTTGAGCTGTTGTTGTATATGAATTGGCGTGTGTATGTTGGTGGCGCGCGCGCGCATTTTGAATTCGTTTTGGCGGCATTTTCTTTTGTGTTTGTTGGCGCCAAAAACAGCGTCAGCGTCTGTTTTTTGGCGGGCTAGTTTCTGCGCGCCTGGTGCGCAAGTTTGCCGATTTGGCGTATTGGATGAATAAAATATGGATTTTTTTGTGATGGTGGCTGCTGTGGCGTCGTGCAGGTCGCAGTCTGCCTTCGCGCCCGCCTCTTTATTTGGTGTTGGGGTTTTCAGACTTACTTCTAGAGGCTAGGCCGAGTATGTTTTACAACACCCACGGACACAGTGCGTCCTCTTTCCTCGTGGAGTTCCAGTCAAACGCCAGCCCAGTCTGTCGTCTCCGTCTCCGTCCCAGAAGAAGATTCCGTCCCTGCTCGGCACTCACTTGAACTTGAACTTGAACTTGAACTCTCAATTAATTGTTGATTGCCCTTTTGTATTTAGTGAAAAGTAGTTTTCTACTTTCACAATTTTTCACTTCACTTTTACAATTTTATTGGATTTCATTTGCGGAGCTGTGCAACCGTTCGCGATCAGCGCCAAAGAGGGTGTATCCTCCTGACGCTGGGCGAAGGCACACAGCTCTCGCAGGCGTACACAGCTATATTTGGTATATAGTGTATACGCCTTGATGAATTGTTATTGTATTGGCTGCCAGTAGCTGGCGTAAGCTTGTGTGAGTTGAGTGTTTTTTGAGTGATTTTTGAGTGAGTTGAGTTCAAGTGAGAGTTTTCGCCGAGCGAGAGACAGAGAAAGCGCGCTAATTAGCCAATGATGGTGGGCGATACGTGATCAACCACCATCAGAAAGCCAGAGCGAGCGCTTTCCTCTCCGAGAGCAAGAGAGGCGAGAGACCGAGTCACGCTAGTGGCGGACAGTGGGAAAATTACTATCGTCTCTTGAGGAGGGGGAGGAAGGGTCACCGTCTACCGTCCGCAGGTCTTATAAAAATTTTATGTCCTTGACATTATGGGTTAATTAAAAATACATGCACAACTTAGATACAGACAATAGTGGTTTTAGCCCATCATCACATCTTGAGTATCTCGACCACCATGGACTTATCTATAACTTATTGGCTAATTGATTAATAATTTATATATTACAATCTATTTTCTACGAAGAACAGCAAAAAGTAGATACACGCACCATTAAAGCAGGCATTTCTGCCGCTGTGCGTCTTTCTGTCTTGTTGTTGTTCTTCATTTGATTGGCTGATTAATTAATAATTTATATGTTACAATTTATTTTCTACGAAGAACAATAAAAAGTAGATACACGCACCATTAAAGCAAGCATTTCTGCCGCTGTGCGTCTTTCTGTCTTGTTGTTGTTCTTCAGTGGGGTGGGGAAAGTGGTCGAGAACTAGGCTAAATAGAAACTCATGTATTACAGTTTCTTAGTTGATAAAGGGCTAGCGCCAAACATAGATGACGCTGTTTTGATACGATTAATCGGCTACACAATGCCATCGATGCATCAGCTATCGATGCATCAGCTGTCGATGACATTGTGTTTTGCCGTAAGTTGGGTTTAATGAATTTGCATTTGCAAATTGTAATTGCTCAGATCGCAATAAGTAATCACAAGTGGACCTCGGTATTAATTTGAAGGCGATGCAATTAATAAAGATGCACAAAAGCGCGGATTTGCTAATTAAAATTGATAATTGCATCGCCTGAGAAACCACGAGCAGATCATTATTGCGTCGTATTTATGTTTTGTTTTTGTTTGTGTGTGAGTGAATTTGCTTAGGCCAGAAGGGCCACTATGCACTACATTGTGTACAGTTTGTGCTTATTGGATATAAAAAGATTTGAAAGACTGCTGCCAAGTGGGATCAATTATTGTTTGATATTAAGTACAACTACTTGATCGTGACAGCAATCCACAAGATCTTTTTAGGATTACATATATACACAGGTGTATATATGTATTTGTGGCCGTTGCCTTATTAAGGGTTTTTGTTTTGTTTACAGCTTGTGTGCTTGTTGACTGCTGGTGAAGCTGATGTTGTGATGGTGATGCCCTGCTGCTGCTGCGTTATTGACGCCGCTGCGATGTCGCTGCCGCTGCAGATGCCGCTGCTGTTGTCGCTGCTGATGCCTCTGCCGCTGAGCTGAATATGGTTTGTTGTTGCTGCTGCTATTGTCGCTGCCATTGAAGTTTGGAGTTCTAATCCAATTGTGTTTATATTTACAGATTGCTGTGTCTGTTATGCCGCTGCCACCGGCGTATTCGCATGCCCATAGTAGAAAGCATGATTTGTTGACTGCTTCTACTATGGGCGCCTCAGTCGTCGCCGTCCCTCGACGCCGTCGCCGCTGATATTGATGTTTGTGAATGTATTTGTAGGTGAGATTGTGTTGATGCCGCTGCCACCGGCGTAGTCGCTGCCCATAGTAGAAAGCATGATTTGTTGGCTGCTTCTACTATGGGCGCCGCAGTCGTCGCCGTCCCTCGACGCCGTCGCCGCTGATATTGATGTTTGTGATCATGTTTTTGATTGTAGATTGCTGTGTCAGTTGACGTCGCTGCCACCAGCGTCATCGCTGGCCATCTAGAATGTGATGGCCCGCTGGCATGCCTCAACTGCCGCTGCTGTTGCCGCTTCTGGTGCCGTTGATGGTACCATTGCTGATGCCGCTGCCACCGGCGTTTGTGCGCACCCATCTAGTGCAAGATGGACCGCTGGACTGCCTCCGATGTCGCTGCCGCCGCCGATGTCGCCGCTGCCGAGCGCCGCGCTGCCGTCAACGCCGATGCCTCTGCCGCTGAGCTGCATATGGTTTGTTGTTGCTGCTGCTAATGTCGCTGCCGTTGTAGTTTGAATTTGTAAATCCAATTTTGTTTGTATTTTCAGGTCGGAGTTTCTGATAATGCCGCTGCCACCAGCGTCATCGCTGCCCATCAACTGTAGATTGCCGCCGCTGCCGCTGGAGTTGATGTTGGAACATGAAGCAAGCTGCCTCTGCTATTCCGCTGCCACCGGCGTTAGTGAGCTGCCGTCACTGATGCTGTCATCGCCATCCCATGGACGATATCGATTTGGCTTCTGTTCGCTCAGTTTTTATTTTGGAATGGGAGGGGAAGGGGTAAGTATGTTTTGGTCTATTGAATTAGCTAATTTCTATCTTTAGGGTTAACTTTATTGATATATTTTAATTCTCTCTTTATTGCATGGCTTGCTGCTCCACTACAACTGCTGGCCAATTTGAAATTAACTGTAATTGAGGTTTTATGGTGTTTTGAGGATTTTAATTTGATGGCTGTGATTTGACTTTTCACTAACAATTTTCATTTGTTTGCAGATTTAAATACGATGTTAAAATATGGCCCACTGAATCAACCGACTACGCAGTTTGCTGACGCTGGAATCCAGCGCTGCCACCGCTGGATAATTGACTACGCAGTTTGCTGACGCCGACTACACACGTCGTTGGACCTGGACAACCCCCACCATTTACTAATAAAAAGTCAGTCTGTCCAGTTTATATTTTATATGTAGTAGGCTAGTGGTACTATTATAAACGTTATTAATTTAATTTTGTCTTGTCCGACTAATTTGTGCATTAGTTATTAATTGGAATTAGTGTTTTTAGTGTGTAATTGTATTGGTTAGAGCTGCGCTATTATGAGTTATTTAGATGCAGCATTAGTTAAGTTTGGTTTTAATTAAGTTATTGGTGGTTTTGTATTGAATAAACAAGTCAAGAGTTTTAAATAGGCGCACCTTTTTTCGATTAATATTCTTAAACTAAATTTAAATTGTTATTTTATAATGTGCATTTTTTGATCGCCGTGTACACTGTGCGGCTTGGATAATTGAGTATTTGAATATTTTTAAGTGAAATTTGTACATTTCTAAGTGAGCGCGGTGGGCACCATATAGCCCACAACTTCAGTGTTATACACCTCGATGCATGCGATAGGGCTAATATGGTGCCTCCGCCTAATACTAATTACGCTCCTTTTATAGCCGGAGTGTTAGGCTTAATATGTGGTGCTAACCTTAATTGAATATCCTCGTTTGCCGAATCATCAGTTTTGTCAGTATTTGACAATGGGCATTGCCGTTCTACTAGTCGCTTTCCATTCATTTAATGAATGGACTCTCTTGGTGTGGGTCCGGCTCCAAATCTATTGCGCATGACAATAGATCAGAGCACCATCCACACCAATGCTTTTTGCCTTAGCGTATAGAACGGCCCGCGGCTACAACGGATCAGCTTGACTAGGCCGATCACAGTGCAACCGCGTTCTCCCCTGATGTGTGAGGATGGCACTGACTAGTTTATTATATTTTAATTAACTGGAATACTGACTTCATTCGCGTCACTAATTTATTTGTTAATTCAATGGTCATTCGCAAAGTCAGTTATTTTATATATGTAATTGATTTTAATGGCACAAAAAAGACGGAGTATTTTAGTAGTCTGCTATTGTTAGTTTATTGTTAAGTTGTGAGTTTGGTTATTGCTTGTTATTTGTCATCATGGCCATTAGAAGATTGACCATTTGATCAATCTTTTGCGTCATGCTATTCATAGCAGTGGCATTTGACTCAATGGCCATGGTGAATCTGTCGTTGATTGGCTGTAGGTGCTCATCTGGATGCACCTGACTTTGTACATTTTGCTTGTTTATAAGCGTATTTGCTGTTTGCCATTCCCGCTGTATCGGTTGGCTTTGTTTTGTCTGGTGTTGTTGCTGTTGTGGCCGCAGTACACGCTGTTCTTCACTCAGTTTTAGTTGTATTTGTTTAAGGTGGCGCATAGCCGGATTCTTATCGTCCTTTTTCTTGTGCGTTGTTGTGTTTGGTGGACAATTAGTTGTTGTTATCATTGGCTGTTGTTTAGCGGCGTCTGCATATTGCTGATTTGCAATTAGTTTTGCCTTTGCGTCCTTGTAGATCGGGCAGCCCCTATAGCTCGAGATGTGCTGTCCATTACAGTTGGCACATCTGGCTGGGGTGCTCCGATCTTTTAAACAATCAATTGTTGAGTGTGCTTCGGCGCACTTCATGCATCTAAATGGCATTGAGCAATAATTTTTGGAGTGTCCAAACGCCTGGCACCGGTGGCACTGCACCGGCTCAGTGCGCTTGGACAGCTTCTCAAATATCAAGTTTTGCTGGTTACCCAGCGTATTTAGCTCAAGAATTCTGTTGTTCGTCAATAAGTTGCGTGCCAATTCTATCTCACATGCATTTATCGGCCGACCAGTGTATCTGTGCTTGGCACACGCCAGGTATCGCACGGTATGGCCATGTTTGGCCAGTTCGGCGCGTATCCAGTGAGGAGAGGTCGAGTGGTGGAGGTGCCGAACTCTCACCCTGTAACCTCGGTCCTCACTGGGCTGGTGTGTGTGCATTTGTGTATTTGTTTTTTTAAATAGTTCGCTGGCGATATAATAAGACTCGCTATCAATGAAATTGAGTCTTACCCCATCGCCAGTTACTGGGCATTTGATGTTGTATTTCTGTGTACTTATGACTTGGTTTAGTTCATCCACAATGTCTTGTATATTCCTGACATTTGACAAAAATATACTCGGCATCCTGACACTCATGGATGAATTTATTTGGTTGGTTTGGTGTTGGAGCTGTGGTTGATCAGCATTGCGCTCATTTTGCATAATTGGTGGTGGGGAAGAAGAAGCAGGGTCAGTGGTGACAACCACCGACTCATCATCATCCACACTGGAGGCACCACCATAATCAAAAATGTCAAAATTGTCATATTGATCATAGTGGTTGGGCCAGATGCGGCTGATTTTGGTCCGGCGCTTGCCACCGCCTGCTCTCTTTTTGCCAAATATCTTGAAGCCACGGCTTGGCCTATTTGTTTTGGTGTTGGCTGGGTTTGAGGCATTTTCAGCCTCTCCTCCTGTTGTTTTAACAATTTTGGCCTCAGGTGGCGATGGCGGCTTAGCCACCTTCCTCTTAGAGCTTTTGTTTTTGTTGCTTTGGTCAGGGTTGTTGATGTGGGTGTCACTGCCATCCGTGCTTATAACTGGCGACGGCAGGGTTCCGACATCCATGTCCACACTGGATGGTACTCTGTGAACCTCGGCCCGCACAATGCTCTCACGCGGCAGACTCTCCCGACTACTGTGCTGGAGCAGCACTCGCAGTTGATGTTGCTCATCAACTGGGTACCGCGCCAGCAGTTCATCGATCGAGTCTGTCGCCCCAAACATTGCGCTTATCGAGTTTGATAAATTATTATTGACGTTGCTTGTTGTTGGGCCGCCTCTTAATATCACATCAGTAATATCAATGTGGCGGCTTACACTGTTGTTGTTGCTATTAATGCTGTAATGCTTATTTGCTGCTGCATTTGCAGTGCTAGCAGCCACTGCTTGCTGTGACAAAGCAGTAGTCGCTGCACTGCTTGCATGCTTTACTGTTTTTAATTGGCCCCTCTCTTTGGCTTGTGCCGTTGCTTGTGCCGTTGCTTGTGCGGTTGCTTGAGCTGTTGTTGTATATGAATTGGCGTGTGTATGTTGGTGGCGCGCGCGCGCATTTTGAATTCGTTTTGGCGGCATTTTCTTTTGTGTTTGTTGGCGCCAAAAACAGCGTCAGCGTCTGTTTTTTGGCGGGCTAGTTTCTGCGCGCCTGGTGCGCAAGTTTGCCGATTTGGCGTATTGGATGAATAAAATATGGATTTTTTTGTGATGGTGGCTGCTGTGGCGTCGTGCAGGTCGCAGTCTGCCTTCGCGCCCGCCTCTTTATTTGGTGTTGGGGTTTTCAGACTTACTTCTAGAGGCTAGGCCGAGTATGTTTTACAACACCCACGGACACAGTGCGTCCTCTTTCCTCGTGGAGTTCCAGTCAAACGCCAGCCCAGTCTGTCGTCTCCGTCTCCGTCCCAGAAGAAGATTCCGTCCCTGCTCGGCACTCACTTGAACTTGAACTTGAACTTGAACTCTCAATTAATTGTTGATTGCCCTTTTGTATTTAGTGAAAAGTAGTTTTCTACTTTCACAATTTTTCACTTCACTTTTACAATTTTATTGGATTTCATTTGCGGAGCTGTGCAACCGTTCGCGATCAGCGCCAAAGAGGGTGTATCCTCCTGACGCTGGGCGAAGGCACACAGCTCTCGCAGGCGTACACAGCTATATTTGGTATATAGTGTATACGCCTTGATGAATTGTTATTGTATTGGCTGCCAGTAGCTGGCGTAAGCTTGTGTGAGTTGAGTGTTTTTTGAGTGATTTTTGAGTGAGTTGAGTTCAAGTGAGAGTTTTCGCCGAGCGAGAGACAGAGAAAGCGCGCTAATTAGCCAATGATGGTGGGCGATACGTGATCAACCACCATCAGAAAGCCAGAGCGAGCGCTTTCTTCTCCGAGAGCAAGAGAGGCGAGAGACCGAGTCACGCTAGTGGCGGACAGTGGGAAAATTACTATCGTCTCTTGAGGAGGGGGAGGAAGGGTCACCGTCTACCGTCCGCAGGTCTTATAAAAATTTTATGTCCTTGACATTATGGGTTAATTAAAAATACATGCACAACTTAGATACAGACAATAGTGGTTTTAGCCCATCATCACATCTTGAGTATCTCGACCACCATGGACTTATCTATAACTTATTGGCTAATTGATTAATAATTTATATATTACAATCTATTTTCTACGAAGAACAGCAAAAAGTAGATACACGCACCATTAAAGCAGGCATTTCTGCCGCTGTGCGTCTTTCTGTCTTGTTGTTGTTCTTCATTTGATTGGCTGATTAATTAATAATTTATATGTTACAATTTATTTTCTACGAAGAACAATAAAAAGTAGATACACGCACCATTAAAGCAAGCATTTCTGCCGCTGTGCGTCTTTCTGTCTTGTTGTTGTTCTTCAGTTGGGTGGGGGAAGTGGTCGAGAACTAGGCTAAATAGAAACTCATGTATTACAGTTTCTTAGTTGATAAAGGGCTAGCGCCAAACATAGATGACGCTGTTTTGATACGATTAATCGGCTACACAATGCCATCGATGCATCAGCTATCGATGCATCAGCTGTCGATGACATTGTGTTTTGCCGTAGATCGGGTTTAATGAATTTGCATTTGCAAATTGTAATGGCTCAGATCGCAATAAGTAATCAAAAGTGGACCTCGATATTAATTTGAAGGCGATGCAATTAATAAAGATGCACAAAAGCGCGGATTTGCTAATTAAAATTGATAATTGCATCGCCTGAGGAACCACGAGCAGATCATTATTGCGTCGTATTTATGTTTTGTTTTTGTTTGTGTGTGAGTGAATTTGCTTAGGCCAGAAGGGCCACTATGCACTACATTGTGTACAGTTTGTGCTTATTGGATATAAAAAGATTTGAAAGACTGCTGCCAAGTGGGATCAATTATTGTTTGATATTAAGTACAACTACTTGATCGTGACAGCAATCCACAAGATCTTTTTAGGATTACATATATACACAGGTGTATATATGTATTTGTGGCCGTTGCCTTATTAAGGGTTTTTGTTTTGTTTACAGCTTGTGTGCTTGTTGACTGCTGGTGAAGCTGATGTTGTGATGGTGATGCCCTGCTGCTGCTGCGTTATTGACGCCGCTGCGATGTCGCTGCCGCTGCAGATGCCGCTGCTGTTGTCGCTGCTGATGCCTCTGCCGCTGAGCTGAATATGGTTTGTTGTTGCTGCTGCTATTGTCGCTGCCATTGAAGTTTGGAGTTCTAATCCAATTGTGTTTATCTATTTACAGATTGCTGTGTCTGTTATGCCGCTGCCACCGGCGTATTCGCATGCCCATAGTAGAAAGCATGATTTGTTGACTGCTTCTACTATGGGCGCCTCAGTCGTCGCCGTCCCTCGACGCCGTCGCCGCTGATATTGATGTTTGTGAATGTATTTGTAGGTGAGATTGTGTTGATGCCGCTGCCACCGGCGTAGTCGCTGCCCATAGTAGAAAGCATGATTTGTTGGCTGCTTCTACTATGGGCGCCGCAGTCGTCGCCGTCCCTCGACGCCGTCGCCGCTGATATTGATGTTTGTGATCATGTTTTTGATTGTAGATTGCTGTGTCAGTTGACGTCGCTGCCACCAGCGTCATCGCTGGCCATCTAGAATGTGATGGCCCGCTGGCATGCCTCAACTGCCGCTGCTGTTGCCGCTTCTGGTGCCGTTGATGGTACCATTGCTGATGCCGCTGCCACCGGCGTTGTGCGCATCCATCTAGCACAAGATGGCCCGCTGGTTGCCTCCGATGTCGCTGCCGCAGCAGATGCCGCTGCCGCTGCTGAATGCCGCGCTGCCGTCACCGCCGATGCCTCTGCCGCTGAGCTGCATATGGTTTGTTGTTGCTGCTGCTACTGTCGCTGCCGTTGTAGTTTGAATTTGTAAATCCAATTTTGTTTGTATTTTCAGGTTGGAGTTTCTGATGATGCCGCTGCCACCGGCGTCGTCGTTTGCCGCCACTGCCGCTGGAGTTGATGTTGGGATTTGAAGCAAGCTGCCTCTGCTATTGCCGCTGCCACCGGCGTTAGTGAGCTGCCGTCACTGATGCTGTCATCGCCATCCCATGGACGATATCGATTTGGCTTCTGTTGGCTCATTTTTTATTTTGGAATGGGAGGGGAAGGGGTAAGTATGTTTTGGTCTATTGCATTAGCTAATTTCTATCTTTAGGGTTAGCTTTATTGATATATTTTAATTCTCTCTTTATTGCATGGCTTGCTGCTCCACTACAACTGCTGGCCAATTTGAAATTAACTATAATTGAGGTTTTATGGTGTTTTGAGGATTTTAATTAGATGGATGTGATTTGACTTTTCACTAACAATTTTCATTTGTTTGCAGATTTAAATACGATGTTAAATTATGGCCCACTGAATCAACCGACTACGCAGTTTGCTGACGCTGGAATCCAGCGCTGCCACCGCTGGATAATTACTACGCAGTTTGTTGACGCCGACTACACACGTCGTTGGACCTGGACAACCCCCACCATTTACTAATAAAAAGTCAGTCCGTCCAGTTTCTATTTTATACGTAGTGAGCTAGTGGTACTATTATAAACGTGATTAATTTAATTTTGTCTTGTCCGACTAATTTGTGCATTAGTTATTAATTGGAATTAGTGTTTTTAGTGTGTAATTGTATTGGTTAGAGCTGCACTATTATGCGTTATTTAGCTGCAGCATTAGTTAAGTTTGGTTTTAATTAAGTGGTTTTGTATTGAATAAACAAGTCAGGAGTATTAAATAGGCGCACCTTTTTTCGATTATTGTATTTAAGCTAAATTTAAATTGTTATTTTTGAATGCATGTTTTGATCGCCGTCTACGCTGTGCGGCTGTGATAATTGATTATTTTAATGTCTTCAATATCTGTACTTTATTGAGATAAGTGAGATTTTTACATTTCTAAGTGAGCGCGGTGTGCACCATATAGCCCACAACTTCAGTGTTATACACCTCGATGCATGCGATAGGGCTAATATGGTGCCTCCGCCTAATACTAATTACGCCCCTTTTATAGCCGGGGTGTTAGGCTTAATATGTGGTGCTAACCTTAATTGAATATCCTCGTTTGCCGAATCATCAGTTTTGTCAGTATTTGACAATGGGCATTGCCGTTCTACTAGTCGCTTTCCATTCATTTAATGAATGGACTCTCTTGGTGTGGGTCCGGCTCCAAATCTATTGCGCATGACAATAGATCAGAGCACCACCCACACCAATGCTTTTTGCCTTAGCGTATAGAGCGGCCCGCGGCTACAACGGATCAGCTTGACTAGGCCGATCACAGTGCAACCGCGTTCTCCCCTGATGTGTGAGGATGGCACTGACTAGTTTATTATTTTTTTAATTTACTGGAATACTAACTTCATTTGCGTCACTAAATTATTTGTTATTTCAATGGTCATTCGCGAAGTCAGTTGTTTTATATATGTAATTGATTTTAATGGCACAAAAAAGACGGAGTATTTTAGTAGTCTGCTATTGTTAGTTTATTGTTAAGTTGTGAGTTTGGTTATTGCTTGTTATTTGTCACCATGGCCATTAGTAGACTGACCATTTGATCAATCTTTTGCGTCATGCTATTCATAGCAGTGGCATTTGACTCAATGGCCATGGTGAATCTGTCGTTGATTGGCTGTAGGTGCTCATCTGGATGCACCTGACTTTGTACATTTTGCTTGTTTATAAGCGAATTTGCTGTTTGCCATTCCCGCTGTAGCGGTTGGCTTTGTTTTGTCTGGTGTTGTTGCTGTTGTGGCCGCAGTACACGCTGTTCTTCACTCAGCTTTAGTTGTATTTGTTTAAGGTGGCGCATAGCCGGATTCTTATCGTCCTTTTTCTTATGCGTTGTTGTGTTTGGTGGACAATTAGTTGTTGTTGTCGTTGGCTGTTGTTTAGCGGCGTCTGCATATTGCTGATTTGCAATTAGTTTTGCTTTTGCGTCCTTATAGATCGGACAGCCCCTATAGCTCGAGATGTGCTGTCCATTACAGTTGGCACATCTGGCTGGGGTGCTCCGATCTTTTAAACAATCAATTGTTGAGTGTGCTTCGGCGCACTTCATGCATTTAAATGCCATTGAGCAATAATTTTTGGAGTGTCCAAACGCCTGGCACCGGTGGCACTGCACCGGCTCAGTGCGCTTGGACAGCTTCTCAAATATCAAGTTTTGCTGGTTACCCAGCGTATTTAGCTCAAGAATTCTGTTGTTCGTCAATAAGTTGCGTGCCAATTCTATCTCAAATGCATTTATCGGCCGACCAGTGTATCTGTGCTTGGCACACGCCAGGTATCGCACGGTATGGCCATGTTTGGCCAGTTCGGCGCGTATCCAGTGAGGAGAGGTCGAGTGGTGGAGGTGCCGAACTCTCACCCTGTAACCTCGGTCCTCACTGGGCTGGTGTGTGTGCATTTGTGTATTTGTTTTTTTAAATAGTTCGCTGGCGATATAATAAGACTCGCTGTCAAGGAAATTGAGTCTTACCCCATCGCCAGTTACTGGGCATTTGATGTTGTATTTCTGTGTACTTATGACTTGGTTGAGTTCATCCACAATGTCTTGTATATTCCTGACATTTGACAAAAATATACTCGGCATCCTGACACTCATGGATGAATTTATTTGGGTGTGTGGAGCTGTGGTTGATCAGCATTGCGCTCAGTTTGCATAATTGGTGGTGGGGAAGAAGAAGCAGGGTCAGTGGTGACAACCACCGACTCATCATCATCCACACTGGACGCACCACCATAATCAAAAATGTCAAAATTGTCATACTGATCATAGTGGTTGGTCCAGATGCGACTGATTTTGGTCCGGCGCTTGCCACCGCCTGCTCTCTTTTTGCCAAATATCTTGAAGCCACGGCTTGGCCTATATGTTTTGGTGTTGACTGGGTTTGAGGCATTTTCAGCCTCTCCTCCTGTTGTTTTAACAATTTTGGCCTCAGGTGGCGATGGCGGCTTAGCCACCTTTCTCTTAGAGCTTTTGTTTTGTGCTTTGGTCAGGGTTGTTGATGTGAGTGTCACTGCCATCCGTGCTTATAACTGGCGACGGCAGGGTTCCGACATCCATGTCCACACTGGATGGTACTCTGTGAACCTCGGCCCGCACAATGCTCTCACGCGGCAGACTCTCCCGACTACTGTGCTGGAGCAGCACTCGCAGTTGATGTTGCTCATCAACTGGGTACCGCGCCAGCAGTTCATCGATCGAGTCTGTCGCCCCAAACATTGCGCTTATAGAGTTTGATAAATTATTATTGACGTTGCTTGTTGTTGGGCCGCCTCTTAATATCACATCAGTAATATCAATGTGGCGGCTTACACTGTTGTTGTTGCTATTAATGCTGTAATGCTTATTTGCTGCTGCATTTGCAGTGCTAGCAGCCACTGCTTGCTGTGACAAAGCAGTAGTCGCTGCACTGCTTGCATGCTTTACTGTTTTTAATTGGCCCCTCTCTTTGGCTTGTGCCGTTGCTTGTGCCGTTGCTTGTGCGGTTGCTTGAGCTGTTGTTGTATATGAATTGGCGTGTGTATGTTGGTCGCGCGCGCGCGCATTTTGAATTCGTTTTGGCGGCATTTTCTTTTGTGTTTGTTGGCGCCAAAAACAGCGTCAGCGTCTGTTTTTTGGCGGGCTACTTTCTGCGCGCCTGGTGCGCAAGTTTGCCAATTTGGCGTATTGGATGAATAAAATATGGATTTTTTTTGTGATGGTGGCTGCTGTGGCGTCGTGCAGGTCGCAGTCTGCCTTCGCGCCCGCCTCTTTATTTGGTGTTGGGGTTTTCAGACTTACTTCTAGAGGCTAGGCCGAGTATGTTTTACAACACCCACGGACACAGTGCGTCCTCTTTCCTCGTGGAGTTCCAGTCAAACGCCAGCCCAGTCTGTCGTCTCCGTCTCCGTCCCAGAAGAAGATTCCGTCCCTGCTCGGCACTCACTTGAACTTGAACTTGAACTTGAACTCTCAATTAATTGTTGATTGCCCTTTTGTATTTAGTGAAAAGTAGTTTTCTACTTTCACAATTTTTCACTTCACTTTTACAATTTTATTGGATTTCATTTGCGGAGCTGTGCAACCGTTCGCGATCAGCGCCAAAGAGGGTGTATCCTCCTGACGCTGGGCGAAGGCACACAGCTCTCGCAGGCGTACACAGCTATATTTGGTATATAGTGTATACGCCTTGATGAATTGTTATTGTATTGGCTGCCAGTAGCTGGCGTAAGCTTGTGTGAGTTGAGTGTTTTTTGAGTGATTTTTGAGTGAGTTGAGTTCAAGTGAGAGTTTTCGCCGAGCGAGAGACAGAGAAAGCGCGCTAATTAGCCAATGATGGTGGGCGATACGTGATCAACCACCATCAGAAAGCCAGAGCGAGCGCTTTCCTCTCCGAGAGCAAGAGAGGCGAGAGACCGAGTCACGCTAGTGGCGGACAGTGGGAAAATTACTATCGTCTCTTGAGGAGGGGGAGGAAGGGTCACCGTCTACCGTCCGCAGGTCTTATAAAAATTTTATGTCCTTGACATTATGGGTTAATTAAAAATACATGCACAACTTAGATACAGACAATAGTGGTTTTAGCCCATCATCACATCTTGAGTATCTCGACCACCATGGACTTATCTATAACTTATTGGCTAATTGATTAATAATTTATATATTACAATCTATTTTCTACGAAGAACAGCAAAAAGTAGATACACGCACCATTAAAGCAGGCATTTCTGCCGCTGTGCGTCTTTCTGTCTTGTTGTTGTTCTTCATTTGATTGGCTGATTAATTAATAATTTATATGTTACAATTTATTTTCTACGAAGAACAATAAAAAGTAGATACACGCACCATTAAAGCAAGCATTTCTGCCGCTGTGCGTCTTTCTGTCTTGTTGTTGTTCTTCAGTGGGGTGGGGAAAGTGGTCGAGAACTAGGCTAAATAGAAACTCATGTATTACAGTTTCTTAGTTGATAAAGGGCTAGCGCCAAACATAGATGACGCTGTTTTGATACGATTAATCGGCTACACAATGCCATCGATGCATCAGCTATCGATGCATCAGCTGTCGATGACATTGTGTTTTGCCGTAAGTTGGGTTTAATGAATTTGCATTTGCAAATTGTAATTGCTCAGATCGCAATAAGTAATCACAAGTGGACCTCGGTATTAATTTGAAGGCGATGCAATTAATAAAGATGCACAAAAGCGCGGATTTGCTAATTAAAATTGATAATTGCATCGCCTGAGAAACCACGAGCAGATCATTATTGCGTCGTATTTATGTTTTGTTTTTGTTTGTGTGTGAGTGAATTTGCTTAGGCCAGAAGGGCCACTATGCACTACATTGTGTACAGTTTGTGCTTATTGGATATAAAAAGATTTGAAAGACTGCTGCCAAGTGGGATCAATTATTGTTTGATATTAAGTACAACTACTTGATCGTGACAGCAATCCACAAGATCTTTTTAGGATTACATATATACACAGGTGTATATATGTATTTGTGGCCGTTGCCTTATTAAGGGTTTTTGTTTTGTTTACAGCTTGTGTGCTTGTTGACTGCTGGTGAAGCTGATGTTGTGATGGTGATGCCCTGCTGCTGCTGCGTTATTGACGCCGCTGCGATGTCGCTGCCGCTGCAGATGCCGCTGCTGTTGTCGCTGCTGATGCCTCTGCCGCTGAGCTGAATATGGTTTGTTGTTGCTGCTGCTATTGTCGCTGCCATTGAAGTTTGGAGTTCTAATCCAATTGTGTTTATATTTACAGATTGCTGTGTCTGTTATGCCGCTGCCACCGGCGTATTCGCATGCCCATAGTAGAAAGCATGATTTGTTGACTGCTTCTACTATGGGCGCCTCAGTCGTCGCCGTCCCTCGACGCCGTCGCCGCTGATATTGATGTTTGTGAATGTATTTGTAGGTGAGATTGTGTTGATGCCGCTGCCACCGGCGTAGTCGCTGCCCATAGTAGAAAGCATGATTTGTTGGCTGCTTCTACTATGGGCGCCGCAGTCGTCGCCGTCCCTCGACGCCGTCGCCGCTGATATTGATGTTTGTGATCATGTTTTTGATTGTAGATTGCTGTGTCAGTTGACGTCGCTGCCACCAGCGTCATCGCTGGCCATCTAGAATGTGATGGCCCGCTGGCATGCCTCAACTGCCGCTGCTGTTGCCGCTTCTGGTGCCGTTGATGGTACCATTGCTGATGCCGCTGCCACCGGCGTTTGTGCGCACCCATCTAGTGCAAGATGGACCGCTGGACTGCCTCCGATGTCGCTGCCGCCGCCGATGTCGCCGCTGCCGAGCGCCGCGCTGCCGTCAACGCCGATGCCTCTGCCGCTGAGCTGCATATGGTTTGTTGTTGCTGCTGCTAATGTCGCTGCCGTTGTAGTTTGAATTTGTAAATCCAATTTTGTTTGTATTTTCAGGTCGGAGTTTCTGATAATGCCGCTGCCACCAGCGTCATCGCTGCCCATCAACTGTAGATTGCCGCCGCTGCCGCTGGAGTTGATGTTGGAACATGAAGCAAGCTGCCTCTGCTATTCCGCTGCCACCGGCGTTAGTGAGCTGCCGTCACTGATGCTGTCATCGCCATCCCATGGACGATATCGATTTGGCTTCTGTTCGCTCAGTTTTTATTTTGGAATGGGAGGGGAAGGGGTAAGTATGTTTTGGTCTATTGAATTAGCTAATTTCTATCTTTAGGGTTAACTTTATTGATATATTTTAATTCTCTCTTTATTGCATGGCTTGCTGCTCCACTACAACTGCTGGCCAATTTGAAATTAACTGTAATTGAGGTTTTATGGTGTTTTGAGGATTTTAATTTGATGGCTGTGATTTGACTTTTCACTAACAATTTTCATTTGTTTGCAGATTTAAATACGATGTTAAAATATGGCCCACTGAATCAACCGACTACGCAGTTTGCTGACGCTGGAATCCAGCGCTGCCACCGCTGGATAATTGACTACGCAGTTTGCTGACGCCGACTACACACGTCGTTGGACCTGGACAACCCCCACCATTTACTAATAAAAAGTCAGTCTGTCCAGTTTATATTTTATATGTAGTAGGCTAGTGGTACTATTATAAACGTTATTAATTTAATTTTGTCTTGTCCGACTAATTTGTGCATTAGTTATTAATTGGAATTAGTGTTTTTAGTGTGTAATTGTATTGGTTAGAGCTGCGCTATTATGAGTTATTTAGATGCAGCATTAGTTAAGTTTGGTTTTAATTAAGTTATTGGTGGTTTTGTATTGAATAAACAAGTCAAGAGTTTTAAATAGGCGCACCTTTTTTCGATTAATATTCTTAAACTAAATTTAAATTGTTATTTTATAATGTGCATTTTTTGATCGCCGTGTACACTGTGCGGCTTGGATAATTGAGTATTTGAATATTTTTAAGTGAAATTTGTACATTTCTAAGTGAGCGCGGTGGGCACCATATAGCCCACAACTTCAGTGTTATACACCTCGATGCATGCGATAGGGCTAATATGGTGCCTCCGCCTAATACTAATTACGCTCCTTTTATAGCCGGAGTGTTAGGCTTAATATGTGGTGCTAACCTTAATTGAATATCCTCGTTTGCCGAATCATCAGTTTTGTCAGTATTTGACAATGGGCATTGCCGTTCTACTAGTCGCTTTCCATTCATTTAATGAATGGACTCTCTTGGTGTGGGTCCGGCTCCAAATCTATTGCGCATGACAATAGATCAGAGCACCATCCACACCAATGCTTTTTGCCTTAGCGTATAGAACGGCCCGCGGCTACAACGGATCAGCTTGACTAGGCCGATCACAGTGCAACCGCGTTCTCCCCTGATGTGTGAGGATGGCACTGACTAGTTTATTATATTTTAATTAACTGGAATACTGACTTCATTCGCGTCACTAATTTATTTGTTAATTCAATGGTCATTCGCAAAGTCAGTTATTTTATATATGTAATTGATTTTAATGGCACAAAAAAGACGGAGTATTTTAGTAGTCTGCTATTGTTAGTTTATTGTTAAGTTGTGAGTTTGGTTATTGCTTGTTATTTGTCATCATGGCCATTAGAAGATTGACCATTTGATCAATCTTTTGCGTCATGCTATTCATAGCAGTGGCATTTGACTCAATGGCCATGGTGAATCTGTCGTTGATTGGCTGTAGGTGCTCATCTGGATGCACCTGACTTTGTACATTTTGCTTGTTTATAAGCGTATTTGCTGTTTGCCATTCCCGCTGTATCGGTTGGCTTTGTTTTGTCTGGTGTTGTTGCTGTTGTGGCCGCAGTACACGCTGTTCTTCACTCAGTTTTAGTTGTATTTGTTTAAGGTGGCGCATAGCCGGATTCTTATCGTCCTTTTTCTTGTGCGTTGTTGTGTTTGGTGGACAATTAGTTGTTGTTATCATTGGCTGTTGTTTAGCGGCGTCTGCATATTGCTGATTTGCAATTAGTTTTGCCTTTGCGTCCTTGTAGATCGGGCAGCCCCTATAGCTCGAGATGTGCTGTCCATTACAGTTGGCACATCTGGCTGGGGTGCTCCGATCTTTTAAACAATCAATTGTTGAGTGTGCTTCGGCGCACTTCATGCATCTAAATGGCATTGAGCAATAATTTTTGGAGTGTCCAAACGCCTGGCACCGGTGGCACTGCACCGGCTCAGTGCGCTTGGACAGCTTCTCAAATATCAAGTTTTGCTGGTTACCCAGCGTATTTAGCTCAAGAATTCTGTTGTTCGTCAATAAGTTGCGTGCCAATTCTATCTCAAATGCATTTATCGGCCGACCAGTGTATCTGTGCTTGGCACACGCCAGGTATCGCACGGTATGGCCATGTTTGGCCAGTTCGGCGCGTATCCAGTGAGGAGAGGTCGAGTGGTGGAGGTGCCGAACTCTCACCCTGTAACCTCGGTCCTCACTGGGCTGGTGTGTGTGCATTTGTGTATTTGTTTTTTTAAATAGTTCGCTGGCGATATAATAAGACTCGCTATCAATGAAATTGAGTCTTACCCCATCGCCAGTTACTGGGCATTTGATGTTGTATTTCTGTGTACTTATGACTTGGTTTAGTTCATCCACAATGTCTTGTATATTCCTGACATTTGACAAAAATATACTCGGCATCCTGACACTCATGGATGAATTTATTTGGTTGGTTTGGTGTTGGAGCTGTGGTTGATCAGCATTGCGCTCATTTTGCATAATTGGTGGTGGGGAAGAAGAAGCAGGGTCAGTGGTGACAACCACCGACTCATCATCATCCACACTGGAGGCACCACCATAATCAAAAATGTCAAAATTGTCATATTGATCATAGTGGTTGGGCCAGATGCGGCTGATTTTGGTCCGGCGCTTGCCACCGCCTGCTCTCTTTTTGCCAAATATCTTGAAGCCACGGCTTGGCCTATTTGTTTTGGTGTTGGCTGGGTTTGAGGCATTTTCAGCCTCTCCTCCTGTTGTTTTAACAATTTTGGCCTCAGGTGGCGATGGCGGCTTAGCCACCTTCCTCTTAGAGCTTTTGTTTTTGTTGCTTTGGTCAGGGTTGTTGATGTGGGTGTCACTGCCATCCGTGCTTATAACTGGCGACGGCAGGGTTCCGACATCCATGTCCACACTGGATGGTACTCTGTGAACCTCGGCCCGCACAATGCTCTCACGCGGCAGACTCTCCCGACTACTGTGCTGGAGCAGCACTCGCAGTTGATGTTGCTCATCAACTGGGTACCGCGCCAGCAGTTCATCGATCGAGTCTGTCGCCCCAAACATTGCGCTTATCGAGTTTGATAAATTATTATTGACGTTGCTTGTTGTTGGGCCGCCTCTTAATATCACATCAGTAATATCAATGTGGCGGCTTACACTGTTGTTGTTGCTATTAATGCTGTAATGCTTATTTGCTGCTGCATTTGCAGTGCTAGCAGCCACTGCTTGCTGTGACAAAGCAGTAGTCGCTGCACTGCTTGCATGCTTTACTGTTTTTAATTGGCCCCTCTCTTTGGCTTGTGCCGTTGCTTGTGCCGTTGCTTGTGCGGTTGCTTGAGCTGTTGTTGTATATGAATTGGCGTGTGTATGTTGGTGGCGCGCGCGCGCATTTTGAATTCGTTTTGGCGGCATTTTCTTTTGTGTTTGTTGGCGCCAAAAACAGCGTCAGCGTCTGTTTTTTGGCGGGCTAGTTTCTGCGCGCCTGGTGCGCAAGTTTGCCGATTTGGCGTATTGGATGAATAAAATATGGATTTTTTTGTGATGGTGGCTGCTGTGGCGTCGTGCAGGTCGCAGTCTGCCTTCGCGCCCGCCTCTTTATTTGGTGTTGGGGTTTTCAGACTTACTTCTAGAGGCTAGGCCGAGTATGTTTTACAACACCCACGGACACAGTGCGTCCTCTTTCCTCGTGGAGTTCCAGTCAAACGCCAGCCCAGTCTGTCGTCTCCGTCTCCGTCCCAGAAGAAGATTCCGTCCCTGCTCGGCACTCACTTGAACTTGAACTTGAACTTGAACTCTCAATTAATTGTTGATTGCCCTTTTGTATTTAGTGAAAAGTAGTTTTCTACTTTCACAATTTTTCACTTCACTTTTACAATTTTATTGGATTTCATTTGCGGAGCTGTGCAACCGTTCGCGATCAGCGCCAAAGAGGGTGTATCCTCCTGACGCTGGGCGAAGGCACACAGCTCTCGCAGGCGTACACAGCTATATTTGGTATATAGTGTATACGCCTTGATGAATTGTTATTGTATTGGCTGCCAGTAGCTGGCGTAAGCTTGTGTGAGTTGAGTGTTTTTTGAGTGATTTTTGAGTGAGTTGAGTTCAAGTGAGAGTTTTCGCCGAGCGAGAGACAGAGAAAGCGCGCTAATTAGCCAATGATGGTGGGCGATACGTGATCAACCACCATCAGAAAGCCAGAGCGAGCGCTTTCCTCTCCGAGAGCAAGAGAGGCGAGAGACCGAGTCACGCTAGTGGCGGACAGTGGGAAAATTACTATCGTCTCTTGAGGAGGGGGAGGAAGGGTCACCGTCTACCGTCCGCAGGTCTTATAAAAATTTTATGTCCTTGACATTATGGGTTAATTAAAAATACATGCACAACTTAGATACAGACAATAGTGGTTTTAGCCCATCATCACATCTTGAGTATCTCGACCACCATGGACTTATCTATAACTTATTGGCTAATTGATTAATAATTTATATATTACAATCTATTTTCTACGAAGAACAGCAAAAAGTAGATACACGCACCATTAAAGCAGGCATTTCTGCCGCTGTGCGTCTTTCTGTCTTGTTGTTGTTCTTCATTTGATTGGCTGATTAATTAATAATTTATATGTTACAATTTATTTTCTACGAAGAACAATAAAAAGTAGATACACGCACCATTAAAGCAAGCATTTCTGCCGCTGTGCGTCTTTCTGTCTTGTTGTTGTTCTTCAGTGGGGTGGGGAAAGTGGTCGAGAACTAGGCTAAATAGAAACTCATGTATTACAGTTTCTTAGTTGATAAAGGGCTAGCGCCAAACATAGATGACGCTGTTTTGATACGATTAATCGGCTACACAATGCCATCGATGCATCAGCTATCGATGCATCAGCTGTCGATGACATTGTGTTTTGCCGTAAGTTGGGTTTAATGAATTTGCATTTGCAAATTGTAATTGCTCAGATCGCAATAAGTAATCACAAGTGGACCTCGGTATTAATTTGAAGGCGATGCAATTAATAAAGATGCACAAAAGCGCGGATTTGCTAATTAAAATTGATAATTGCATCGCCTGAGAAACCACGAGCAGATCATTATTGCGTCGTATTTATGTTTTGTTTTTGTTTGTGTGTGAGTGAATTTGCTTAGGCCAGAAGGGCCACTATGCACTACATTGTGTACAGTTTGTGCTTATTGGATATAAAAAGATTTGAAAGACTGCTGCCAAGTGGGATCAATTATTGTTTGATATTAAGTACAACTACTTGATCGTGACAGCAATCCACAAGATCTTTTTAGGATTACATATATACACAGGTGTATATATGTATTTGTGGCCGTTGCCTTATTAAGGGTTTTTGTTTTGTTTACAGCTTGTGTGCTTGTTGACTGCTGGTGAAGCTGATGTTGTGATGGTGATGCCCTGCTGCTGCTGCGTTATTGACGCCGCTGCGATGTCGCTGCCGCTGCAGATGCCGCTGCTGTTGTCGCTGCTGATGCCTCTGCCGCTGAGCTGAATATGGTTTGTTGTTGCTGCTGCTATTGTCGCTGCCATTGAAGTTTGGAGTTCTAATCCAATTGTGTTTATATTTACAGATTGCTGTGTCTGTTATGCCGCTGCCACCGGCGTATTCGCATGCCCATAGTAGAAAGCATGATTTGTTGACTGCTTCTACTATGGGCGCCTCAGTCGTCGCCGTCCCTCGACGCCGTCGCCGCTGATATTGATGTTTGTGAATGTATTTGTAGGTGAGATTGTGTTGATGCCGCTGCCACCGGCGTAGTCGCTGCCCATAGTAGAAAGCATGATTTGTTGGCTGCTTCTACTATGGGCGCCGCAGTCGTCGCCGTCCCTCGACGCCGTCGCCGCTGATATTGATGTTTGTGATCATGTTTTTGATTGTAGATTGCTGTGTCAGTTGACGTCGCTGCCACCAGCGTCATCGCTGGCCATCTAGAATGTGATGGCCCGCTGGCATGCCTCAACTGCCGCTGCTGTTGCCGCTTCTGGTGCCGTTGATGGTACCATTGCTGATGCCGCTGCCACCGGCGTTTGTGCGCACCCATCTAGTGCAAGATGGACCGCTGGACTGCCTCCGATGTCGCTGCCGCCGCCGATGTCGCCGCTGCCGAGCGCCGCGCTGCCGTCAACGCCGATGCCTCTGCCGCTGAGCTGCATATGGTTTGTTGTTGCTGCTGCTAATGTCGCTGCCGTTGTAGTTTGAATTTGTAAATCCAATTTTGTTTGTATTTTCAGGTCGGAGTTTCTGATAATGCCGCTGCCACCAGCGTCATCGCTGCCCATCAACTGTAGATTGCCGCCGCTGCCGCTGGAGTTGATGTTGGAACATGAAGCAAGCTGCCTCTGCTATTCCGCTGCCACCGGCGTTAGTGAGCTGCCGTCACTGATGCTGTCATCGCCATCCCATGGACGATATCGATTTGGCTTCTGTTCGCTCAGTTTTTATTTTGGAATGGGAGGGGAAGGGGTAAGTATGTTTTGGTCTATTGAATTAGCTAATTTCTATCTTTAGGGTTAACTTTATTGATATATTTTAATTCTCTCTTTATTGCATGGCTTGCTGCTCCACTACAACTGCTGGCCAATTTGAAATTAACTGTAATTGAGGTTTTATGGTGTTTTGAGGATTTTAATTTGATGGCTGTGATTTGACTTTTCACTAACAATTTTCATTTGTTTGCAGATTTAAATACGATGTTAAAATATGGCCCACTGAATCAACCGACTACGCAGTTTGCTGACGCTGGAATCCAGCGCTGCCACCGCTGGATAATTGACTACGCAGTTTGCTGACGCCGACTACACACGTCGTTGGACCTGGACAACCCCCACCATTTACTAATAAAAAGTCAGTCTGTCCAGTTTATATTTTATATGTAGTAGGCTAGTGGTACTATTATAAACGTTATTAATTTAATTTTGTCTTGTCCGACTAATTTGTGCATTAGTTATTAATTGGAATTAGTGTTTTTAGTGTGTAATTGTATTGGTTAGAGCTGCGCTATTATGAGTTATTTAGATGCAGCATTAGTTAAGTTTGGTTTTAATTAAGTTATTGGTGGTTTTGTATTGAATAAACAAGTCAAGAGTTTTAAATAGGCGCACCTTTTTTCGATTAATATTCTTAAACTAAATTTAAATTGTTATTTTATAATGTGCATTTTTTGATCGCCGTGTACACTGTGCGGCTTGGATAATTGAGTATTTGAATATTTTTAAGTGAAATTTGTACATTTCTAAGTGAGCGCGGTGGGCACCATATAGCCCACAACTTCAGTGTTATACACCTCGATGCATGCGATAGGGCTAATATGGTGCCTCCGCCTAATACTAATTACGCTCCTTTTATAGCCGGAGTGTTAGGCTTAATATGTGGTGCTAACCTTAATTGAATATCCTCGTTTGCCGAATCATCAGTTTTGTCAGTATTTGACAATGGGCATTGCCGTTCTACTAGTCGCTTTCCATTCATTTAATGAATGGACTCTCTTGGTGTGGGTCCGGCTCCAAATCTATTGCGCATGACAATAGATCAGAGCACCATCCACACCAATGCTTTTTGCCTTAGCGTATAGAACGGCCCGCGGCTACAACGGATCAGCTTGACTAGGCCGATCACAGTGCAACCGCGTTCTCCCCTGATGTGTGAGGATGGCACTGACTAGTTTATTATATTTTAATTAACTGGAATACTGACTTCATTCGCGTCACTAATTTATTTGTTAATTCAATGGTCATTCGCAAAGTCAGTTATTTTATATATGTAATTGATTTTAATGGCACAAAAAAGACGGAGTATTTTAGTAGTCTGCTATTGTTAGTTTATTGTTAAGTTGTGAGTTTGGTTATTGCTTGTTATTTGTCATCATGGCCATTAGAAGATTGACCATTTGATCAATCTTTTGCGTCATGCTATTCATAGCAGTGGCATTTGACTCAATGGCCATGGTGAATCTGTCGTTGATTGGCTGTAGGTGCTCATCTGGATGCACCTGACTTTGTACATTTTGCTTGTTTATAAGCGTATTTGCTGTTTGCCATTCCCGCTGTATCGGTTGGCTTTGTTTTGTCTGGTGTTGTTGCTGTTGTGGCCGCAGTACACGCTGTTCTTCACTCAGTTTTAGTTGTATTTGTTTAAGGTGGCGCATAGCCGGATTCTTATCGTCCTTTTTCTTGTGCGTTGTTGTGTTTGGTGGACAATTAGTTGTTGTTATCATTGGCTGTTGTTTAGCGGCGTCTGCATATTGCTGATTTGCAATTAGTTTTGCCTTTGCGTCCTTGTAGATCGGGCAGCCCCTATAGCTCGAGATGTGCTGTCCATTACAGTTGGCACATCTGGCTGGGGTGCTCCGATCTTTTAAACAATCAATTGTTGAGTGTGCTTCGGCGCACTTCATGCATCTAAATGGCATTGAGCAATAATTTTTGGAGTGTCCAAACGCCTGGCACCGGTGGCACTGCACCGGCTCAGTGCGCTTGGACAGCTTCTCAAATATCAAGTTTTGCTGGTTACCCAGCGTATTTAGCTCAAGAATTCTGTTGTTCGTCAATAAGTTGCGTGCCAATTCTATCTCAAATGCATTTATCGGCCGACCAGTGTATCTGTGCTTGGCACACGCCAGGTATCGCACGGTATGGCCATGTTTGGCCAGTTCGGCGCGTATCCAGTGAGGAGAGGTCGAGTGGTGGAGGTGCCGAACTCTCACCCTGTAACCTCGGTCCTCACTGGGCTGGTGTGTGTGCATTTGTGTATTTGTTTTTTTAAATAGTTCGCTGGCGATATAATAAGACTCGCTATCAATGAAATTGAGTCTTACCCCATCGCCAGTTACTGGGCATTTGATGTTGTATTTCTGTGTACTTATGACTTGGTTTAGTTCATCCACAATGTCTTGTATATTCCTGACATTTGACAAAAATATACTCGGCATCCTGACACTCATGGATGAATTTATTTGGTTGGTTTGGTGTTGGAGCTGTGGTTGATCAGCATTGCGCTCATTTTGCATAATTGGTGGTGGGGAAGAAGAAGCAGGGTCAGTGGTGACAACCACCGACTCATCATCATCCACACTGGAGGCACCACCATAATCAAAAATGTCAAAATTGTCATATTGATCATAGTGGTTGGGCCAGATGCGGCTGATTTTGGTCCGGCGCTTGCCACCGCCTGCTCTCTTTTTGCCAAATATCTTGAAGCCACGGCTTGGCCTATTTGTTTTGGTGTTGGCTGGGTTTGAGGCATTTTCAGCCTCTCCTCCTGTTGTTTTAACAATTTTGGCCTCAGGTGGCGATGGCGGCTTAGCCACCTTCCTCTTAGAGCTTTTGTTTTTGTTGCTTTGGTCAGGGTTGTTGATGTGGGTGTCACTGCCATCCGTGCTTATAACTGGCGACGGCAGGGTTCCGACATCCATGTCCACACTGGATGGTACTCTGTGAACCTCGGCCCGCACAATGCTCTCACGCGGCAGACTCTCCCGACTACTGTGCTGGAGCAGCACTCGCAGTTGATGTTGCTCATCAACTGGGTACCGCGCCAGCAGTTCATCGATCGAGTCTGTCGCCCAAACATTGCGCTTATCGAGTTTGATAAATTATTATTGACGTTGCTTGTTGTTGGGCCGCCTCTTAATATCACATCAGTAATATCAATGTGGCGGCTTACACTGTTGTTGTTGCTATTAATGCTGTAATGCTTATTTGCTGCTGCATTTGCAGTGCTAGCAGCCACTGCTTGCTGTGACAAAGCAGTAGTCGCTGCACTGCTTGCATGCTTTACTGTTTTTAATTGGCCCCTCTCTTTGGCTTGTGCCGTTGCTTGTGCCGTTGCTTGTGCGGTTGCTTGAGCTGTTGTTGTATATGAATTGGCGTGTGTATGTTGGTGGCGCGCGCGCGCATTTTGAATTCGTTTTGGCGGCATTTTCTTTTGTGTTTGTTGGCGCCAAAAACAGCGTCAGCGTCTGTTTTTTGGCGGGCTAGTTTCTGCGCGCCTGGTGCGCAAGTTTGCCGATTTGGCGTATTGGATGAATAAAATATGGATTTTTTTGTGATGGTGGCTGCTGTGGCGTCGTGCAGGTCGCAGTCTGCCTTCGCGCCCGCCTCTTTATTTGGTGTTGGGGTTTTCAGACTTACTTCTAGAGGCTAGGCCGAGTATGTTTTACAACACCCACGGACACAGTGCGTCCTCTTTCCTCGTGGAGTTCCAGTCAAACGCCAGCCCAGTCTGTCGTCTCCGTCTCCGTCCCAGAAGAAGATTCCGTCCCTGCTCGGCACTCACTTGAACTTGAACTTGAACTTGAACTCTCAATTAATTGTTGATTGCCCTTTTGTATTTAGTGAAAAGTAGTTTTCTACTTTCACAATTTTTCACTTCACTTTTACAATTTTATTGGATTTCATTTGCGGAGCTGTGCAACCGTTCGCGATCAGCGCCAAAGAGGGTGTATCCTCCTGACGCTGGGCGAAGGCACACAGCTCTCGCAGGCGTACACAGCTATATTTGGTATATAGTGTATACGCCTTGATGAATTGTTATTGTATTGGCTGCCAGTAGCTGGCGTAAGCTTGTGTGAGTTGAGTGTTTTTTGAGTGATTTTTGAGTGAGTTGAGTTCAAGTGAGAGTTTTCGCCGAGCGAGAGACAGAGAAAGCGCGCTAATTAGCCAATGATGGTGGGCGATACGTGATCAACCACCATCAGAAAGCCAGAGCGAGCGCTTTCCTCTCCGAGAGCAAGAGAGGCGAGAGACCGAGTCACGCTAGTGGCGGACAGTGGGAAAATTACTATCGTCTCTTGAGGAGGGGGAGGAAGGGTCACCGTCTACCGTCCGCAGGTCTTATAAAAATTTTATGTCCTTGACATTATGGGTTAATTAAAAATACATGCACAACTTAGATACAGACAATAGTGGTTTTAGCCCATCATCACATCTTGAGTATCTCGACCACCATGGACTTATCTATAACTTATTGGCTAATTGATTAATAATTTATATATTACAATCTATTTTGCTACGAAGAACAGCAAAAAGTAGATACACGCACCATTAAAGCAGGCATTTCTGCCGCTGTGCGTCTTTCTGTCTTGTTGTTGTTCTTCATTTGATTGGCTGATTAATTAATAATTTATATGTTACAATTTATTTTCTACGAAGAACAATAAAAAGTAGATACACGCACCATTAAAGCAAGCATTTCTGCCGCTGTGCGTCTTTCTGTCTTGTTGTTGTTCTTCAGTGGGGTGGGGAAAGTGGTCGAGAACTAGGCTAAATAGAAACTCATGTATTACAGTTTCTTAGTTGATAAAGGGCTAGCGCCAAACATAGATGACGCTGTTTTGATACGATTAATCGGCTACACAATGCCATCGATGCATCAGCTATCGATGCATCAGCTGTCGATGACATTGTGTTTTGCCGTAAGTTGGGTTTAATGAATTTGCATTTGCAAATTGTAATTGCTCAGATCGCAATAAGTAATCACAAGTGGACCTCGGTATTAATTTGAAGGCGATGCAATTAATAAAGATGCACAAAAGCGCGGATTTGCTAATTAAAATTGATAATTGCATCGCCTGAGAAACCACGAGCAGATCATTATTGCGTCGTATTTATGTTTTGTTTTTGTTTGTGTGTGAGTGAATTTGCTTAGGCCAGAAGGGCCACTATGCACTACATTGTGTACAGTTTGTGCTTATTGGATATAAAAAGATTTGAAAGACTGCTGCCAAGTGGGATCAATTATTGTTTGATATTAAGTACAACTACTTGATCGTGACAGCAATCCACAAGATCTTTTTAGGATTACATATATACACAGGTGTATATATGTATTTGTGGCCGTTGCCTTATTAAGGGTTTTTGTTTTGTTTACAGCTTGTGTGCTTGTTGACTGCTGGTGAAGCTGATGTTGTGATGGTGATGCCCTGCTGCTGCTGCGTTATTGACGCCGCTGCGATGTCGCTGCCGCTGCAGATGCCGCTGCTGTTGTCGCTGCTGATGCCTCTGCCGCTGAGCTGAATATGGTTTGTTGTTGCTGCTGCTATTGTCGCTGCCATTGAAGTTTGGAGTTCTAATCCAATTGTGTTTATATTTACAGATTGCTGTGTCTGTTATGCCGCTGCCACCGGCGTATTCGCATGCCCATAGTAGAAAGCATGATTTGTTGACTGCTTCTACTATGGGCGCCTCAGTCGTCGCCGTCCCTCGACGCCGTCGCCGCTGATATTGATGTTTGTGAATGTATTTGTAGGTGAGATTGTGTTGATGCCGCTGCCACCGGCGTAGTCGCTGCCCATAGTAGAAAGCATGATTTGTTGGCTGCTTCTACTATGGGCGCCGCAGTCGTCGCCGTCCCTCGACGCCGTCGCCGCTGATATTGATGTTTGTGATCATGTTTTTGATTGTAGATTGCTGTGTCAGTTGACGTCGCTGCCACCAGCGTCATCGCTGGCCATCTAGAATGTGATGGCCCGCTGGCATGCCTCAACTGCCGCTGCTGTTGCCGCTTCTGGTGCCGTTGATGGTACCATTGCTGATGCCGCTGCCACCGGCGTTTGTGCGCACCCATCTAGTGCAAGATGGACCGCTGGACTGCCTCCGATGTCGCTGCCGCCGCCGATGTCGCCGCTGCCGAGCGCCGCGCTGCCGTCAACGCCGATGCCTCTGCCGCTGAGCTGCATATGGTTTGTTGTTGCTGCTGCTAATGTCGCTGCCGTTGTAGTTTGAATTTGTAAATCCAATTTTGTTTGTATTTTCAGGTCGGAGTTTCTGATAATGCCGCTGCCACCAGCGTCATCGCCCATCAACTGTAGATTGCCGCCGCTGCCGCTGGAGTTGATGTTGGAACATGAAGCAAGCTGCCTCTGCTATTCCGCTGCCACCGGCGTTAGTGAGCTGCCGTCACTGATGCTGTCATCGCCATCCCATGGACGATATCGATTTGGCTTCTGTTCGCTCAGTTTTTATTTTGGAATGGGAGGGGAAGGGGTAAGTATGTTTTGGTCTATTGAATTAGCTAATTTCTATCTTTAGGGTTAACTTTATTGATATATTTTAATTCTCTCTTTATTGCATGGCTTGCTGCTCCACTACAACTGCTGGCCAATTTGAAATTAACTGTAATTGAGGTTTTATGGTGTTTTGAGGATTTTAATTTGATGGCTGTGATTTGACTTTTCACTAACAATTTTCATTTGTTTGCAGATTTAAATACGATGTTAAAATATGGCCCACTGAATCAACCGACTACGCAGTTTGCTGACGCTGGAATCCAGCGCTGCCACCGCTGGATAATTGACTACGCAGTTTGCTGACGCCGACTACACACGTCGTTGGACCTGGACAACCCCCACCATTTACTAATAAAAAGTCAGTCTGTCCAGTTTATATTTTATATGTAGTAGGCTAGTGGTACTATTATAAACGTTATTAATTTAATTTTGTCTTGTCCGACTAATTTGTGCATTAGTTATTAATTGGAATTAGTGTTTTTAGTGTGTAATTGTATTGGTTAGAGCTGCGCTATTATGAGTTATTTAGATGCAGCATTAGTTAAGTTTGGTTTTAATTAAGTTATTGGTGGTTTTGTATTGAATAAACAAGTCAAGAGTTTTAAATAGGCGCACCTTTTTTCGATTAATATTCTTAAACTAAATTTAAATTGTTATTTTATAATGTGCATTTTTTGATCGCCGTGTACACTGTGCGGCTTGGATAATTGAGTATTTGAATATTTTTAAGTGAAATTTGTACATTTCTAAGTGAGCGCGGTGGGCACCATATAGCCCACAACTTCAGTGTTATACACCTCGATGCATGCGATAGGGCTAATATGGTGCCTCCGCCTAATACTAATTACGCTCCTTTTATAGCCGGAGTGTTAGGCTTAATATGTGGTGCTAACCTTAATTGAATATCCTCGTTTGCCGAATCATCAGTTTTGTCAGTATTTGACAATGGGCATTGCCGTTCTACTAGTCGCTTTCCATTCATTTAATGAATGGACTCTCTTGGTGTGGGTCCGGCTCCAAATCTATTGCGCATGACAATAGATCAGAGCACCATCCACACCAATGCTTTTTGCCTTAGCGTATAGAACGGCCCGCGGCTACAACGGATCAGCTTGACTAGGCCGATCACAGTGCAACCGCGTTCTCCCCTGATGTGTGAGGATGGCACTGACTAGTTTATTATATTTTAATTAACTGGAATACTGACTTCATTCGCGTCACTAATTTATTTGTTAATTCAATGGTCATTCGCAAAGTCAGTTATTTTATATATGTAATTGATTTTAATGGCACAAAAAAGACGGAGTATTTTAGTAGTCTGCTATTGTTAGTTTATTGTTAAGTTGTGAGTTTGGTTATTGCTTGTTATTTGTCATCATGGCCATTAGAAGATTGACCATTTGATCAATCTTTTGCGTCATGCTATTCATAGCAGTGGCATTTGACTCAATGGCCATGGTGAATCTGTCGTTGATTGGCTGTAGGTGCTCATCTGGATGCACCTGACTTTGTACATTTTGCTTGTTTATAAGCGTATTTGCTGTTTGCCATTCCCGCTGTATCGGTTGGCTTTGTTTTGTCTGGTGTTGTTGCTGTTGTGGCCGCAGTACACGCTGTTCTTCACTCAGTTTTAGTTGTATTTGTTTAAGGTGGCGCATAGCCGGATTCTTATCGTCCTTTTTCTTGTGCGTTGTTGTGTTTGGTGGACAATTAGTTGTTGTTATCATTGGCTGTTGTTTAGCGGCGTCTGCATATTGCTGATTTGCAATTAGTTTTGCCTTTGCGTCCTTGTAGATCGGGCAGCCCCTATAGCTCGAGATGTGCTGTCCATTACAGTTGGCACATCTGGCTGGGGTGCTCCGATCTTTTAAACAATCAATTGTTGAGTGTGCTTCGGCGCACTTCATGCATCTAAATGGCATTGAGCAATAATTTTTGGAGTGTCCAAACGCCTGGCACCGGTGGCACTGCACCGGCTCAGTGCGCTTGGACAGCTTCTCAAATATCAAGTTTTGCTGGTTACCCAGCGTATTTAGCTCAAGAATTCTGTTGTTCGTCAATAAGTTGCGTGCCAATTCTATCTCAAATGCATTTATCGGCCGACCAGTGTATCTGTGCTTGGCACACGCCAGGTATCGCACGGTATGGCCATGTTTGGCCAGTTCGGCGCGTATCCAGTGAGGAGAGGTCGAGTGGTGGAGGTGCCGAACTCTCACCCTGTAACCTCGGTCCTCACTGGGCTGGTGTGTGTGCATTTGTGTATTTGTTTTTTTAAATAGTTCGCTGGCGATATAATAAGACTCGCTATCAATGAAATTGAGTCTTACCCCATCGCCAGTTACTGGGCATTTGATGTTGTATTTCTGTGTACTTATGACTTGGTTTAGTTCATCCACAATGTCTTGTATATTCCTGACATTTGACAAAAATATACTCGGCATCCTGACACTCATGGATGAATTTATTTGGTTGGTTTGGTGTTGGAGCTGTGGTTGATCAGCATTGCGCTCATTTTGCATAATTGGTGGTGGGGAAGAAGAAGCAGGGTCAGTGGTGACAACCACCGACTCATCATCATCCACACTGGAGGCACCACCATAATCAAAAATGTCAAAATTGTCATATTGATCATAGTGGTTGGGCCAGATGCGGCTGATTTTGGTCCGGCGCTTGCCACCGCCTGCTCTCTTTTTGCCAAATATCTTGAAGCCACGGCTTGGCCTATTTGTTTTGGTGTTGGCTGGGTTTGAGGCATTTTCAGCCTCTCCTCCTGTTGTTTTAACAATTTTGGCCTCAGGTGGCGATGGCGGCTTAGCCACCTTCCTCTTAGAGCTTTTGTTTTTGTTGCTTTGGTCAGGGTTGTTGATGTGGGTGTCACTGCCATCCGTGCTTATAACTGGCGACGGCAGGGTTCCGACATCCATGTCCACACTGGATGGTACTCTGTGAACCTCGGCCCGCACAATGCTCTCACGCGGCAGACTCTCCCGACTACTGTGCTGGAGCAGCACTCGCAGTTGATGTTGCTCATCAACTGGGTACCGCGCCAGCAGTTCATCGATCGAGTCTGTCGCCCCAAACATTGCGCTTATCGAGTTTGATAAATTATTATTGACGTTGCTTGTTGTTGGGCCGCCTCTTAATATCACATCAGTAATATCAATGTGGCGGCTTACACTGTTGTTGTTGCTATTAATGCTGTAATGCTTATTTGCTGCTGCATTTGCAGTGCTAGCAGCCACTGCTTGCTGTGACAAAGCAGTAGTCGCTGCACTGCTTGCATGCTTTACTGTTTTTAATTGGCCCCTCTCTTTGGCTTGTGCCGTTGCTTGTGCCGTTGCTTGTGCGGTTGCTTGAGCTGTTGTTGTATATGAATTGGCGTGTGTATGTTGGTGGCGCGCGCGCGCATTTTGAATTCGTTTTGGCGGCATTTTCTTTTGTGTTTGTTGGCGCCAAAAACAGCGTCAGCGTCTGTTTTTTGGCGGGCTAGTTTCTGCGCGCCTGGTGCGCAAGTTTGCCGATTTGGCGTATTGGATGAATAAAATATGGATTTTTTTGTGATGGTGGCTGCTGTGGCGTCGTGCAGGTCGCAGTCTGCCTTCGCGCCCGCCTCTTTATTTGGTGTTGGGGTTTTCAGACTTACTTCTAGAGGCTAGGCCGAGTATGTTTTACAACACCCACGGACACAGTGCGTCCTCTTTCCTCGTGGAGTTCCAGTCAAACGCCAGCCCAGTCTGTCGTCTCCGTCTCCGTCCCAGAAGAAGATTCCGTCCCTGCTCGGCACTCACTTGAACTTGAACTTGAACTTGAACTCTCAATTAATTGTTGATTGCCCTTTTGTATTTAGTGAAAAGTAGTTTTCTACTTTCACAATTTTTCACTTCACTTTTACAATTTTATTTGATTTCATTTGCGGAGCTGTGCAACCGTTCGCGATCAGCGCCAAAGAGGGTGTATCCTCCTGACGCTGGGCGAAGGCACACAGCTCTCGCAGGCGTACACAGCTATATTTGGTATATAGTGTATACGCCTTGATGAATTGTTATTGTATTGGCTGCCAGTAGCTGGCGTAAGCTTGTGTGAGTTGAGTGTTTTTTGAGTGATTTTTGAGTGAGTTGAGTTCAAGTGAGAGTTTTCGCCGAGCGAGAGACAGAGAAAGCGCGCTAATTAGCCAATGATGGTGGGCGATACGTGATCAACCACCATCAGAAAGCCAGAGCGAGCGCTTTCCTCTCCGAGAGCAAGAGAGGCGAGAGACCGAGTCACGCTAGTGGCGGACAGTGGGAAAATTACTATCGTCTCTTGAGGAGGGGGAGGAAGGGTCACCGTCTACCGTCCGCAGGTCTTATAAAAATTTTATGTCCTTGACATTATGGGTTAATTAAAAATACATGCACAACTTAGATACAGACAATAGTGGTTTTAGCCCATCATCACATCTTGAGTATCTCGACCACCATGGACTTATCTATAACTTATTGGCTAATTGATTAATAATTTATATATTACAATCTATTTTCTACGAAGAACAGCAAAAAGTAGATACACGCACCATTAAAGCAGGCATTTCTGCCGCTGTGCGTCTTTCTGTCTTGTTGTTGTTCTTCATTTGATTGGCTGATTAATTAATAATTTATATGTTACAATTTATTTTCTACGAAGAACAATAAAAAGTAGATACACGCACCATTAAAGCAAGCATTTCTGCCGCTGTGCGTCTTTCTGTCTTGTTGTTGTTCTTCAGTGGGGTGGGGAAAGTGGTCGAGAACTAGGCTAAATAGAAACTCATGTATTACAGTTTCTTAGTTGATAAAGGGCTAGCGCCAAACATAGATGACGCTGTTTTGATACGATTAATCGGCTACACAATGCCATCGATGCATCAGCTATCGATGCATCAGCTGTCGATGACATTGTGTTTTGCCGTAAGTTGGGTTTAATGAATTTGCATTTGCAAATTGTAATTGCTCAGATCGCAATAAGTAATCACAAGTGGACCTCGGTATTAATTTGAAGGCGATGCAATTAATAAAGATGCACAAAAGCGCGGATTTGCTAATTAAAATTGATAATTGCATCGCCTGAGAAACCACGAGCAGATCATTATTGCGTCGTATTTATGTTTTGTTTTTGTTTGTGTGTGAGTGAATTTGCTTAGGCCAGAAGGGCCACTATGCACTACATTGTGTACAGTTTGTGCTTATTGGATATAAAAAGATTTGAAAGACTGCTGCCAAGTGGGATCAATTATTGTTTGATATTAAGTACAACTACTTGATCGTGACAGCAATCCACAAGATCTTTTTAGGATTACATATATACACAGGTGTATATATGTATTTGTGGCCGTTGCCTTATTAAGGGTTTTTGTTTTGTTTACAGCTTGTGTGCTTGTTGACTGCTGGTGAAGCTGATGTTGTGATGGTGATGCCCTGCTGCTGCTGCGTTATTGACGCCGCTGCGATGTCGCTGCCGCTGCAGATGCCGCTGCTGTTGTCGCTGCTGATGCCTCTGCCGCTGAGCTGAATATGGTTTGTTGTTGCTGCTGCTATTGTCGCTGCCATTGAAGTTTGGAGTTCTAATCCAATTGTGTTTATATTTACAGATTGCTGTGTCTGTTATGCCGCTGCCACCGGCGTATTCGCATGCCCATAGTAGAAAGCATGATTTGTTGACTGCTTCTACTATGGGCGCCTCAGTCGTCGCCGTCCCTCGACGCCGTCGCCGCTGATATTGATGTTTGTGAATGTATTTGTAGGTGAGATTGTGTTGATGCCGCTGCCACCGGCGTAGTCGCTGCCCATAGTAGAAAGCATGATTTGTTGGCTGCTTCTACTATGGGCGCCGCAGTCGTCGCCGTCCCTCGACGCCGTCGCCGCTGATATTGATGTTTGTGATCATGTTTTTGATTGTAGATTGCTGTGTCAGTTGACGTCGCTGCCACCAGCGTCATCGCTGGCCATCTAGAATGTGATGGCCCGCTGGCATGCCTCAACTGCCGCTGCTGTTGCCGCTTCTGGTGCCGTTGATGGTACCATTGCTGATGCCGCTGCCACCGGCGTTTGTGCGCACCCATCTAGTGCAAGATGGACCGCTGGACTGCCTCCGATGTCGCTGCCGCCGCCGATGTCGCCGCTGCCGAGCGCCGCGCTGCCGTCAACGCCGATGCCTCTGCCGCTGAGCTGCATATGGTTTGTTGTTGCTGCTGCTAATGTCGCTGCCGTTGTAGTTTGAATTTGTAAATCCAATTTTGTTTGTATTTTCAGGTCGGAGTTTCTGATAATGCCGCTGCCACCAGCGTCATCGCTGCCCATCAACTGTAGATTGCCGCCGCTGCCGCTGGAGTTGATGTTGGAACATGAAGCAAGCTGCCTCTGCTATTCCGCTGCCACCGGCGTTAGTGAGCTGCCGTCACTGATGCTGTCATCGCCATCCCATGGACGATATCGATTTGGCTTCTGTTCGCTCAGTTTTTATTTTGGAATGGGAGGGGAAGGGGTAAGTATGTTTTGGTCTATTGAATTAGCTAATTTCTATCTTTAGGGTTAACTTTATTGATATATTTTAATTCTCTCTTTATTGCATGGCTTGCTGCTCCACTACAACTGCTGGCCAATTTGAAATTAACTGTAATTGAGGTTTTATGGTGTTTTGAGGATTTTAATTTGATGGCTGTGATTTGACTTTTCACTAACAATTTTCATTTGTTTGCAGATTTAAATACGATGTTAAAATATGGCCCACTGAATCAACCGACTACGCAGTTTGCTGACGCTGGAATCCAGCGCTGCCACCGCTGGATAATTGACTACGCAGTTTGCTGACGCCGACTACACACGTCGTTGGACCTGGACAACCCCCACCATTTACTAATAAAAAGTCAGTCTGTCCAGTTTATATTTTATATGTAGTAGGCTAGTGGTACTATTATAAACGTTATTAATTTAATTTTGTCTTGTCCGACTAATTTGTGCATTAGTTATTAATTGGAATTAGTGTTTTTAGTGTGTAATTGTATTGGTTAGAGCTGCGCTATTATGAGTTATTTAGATGCAGCATTAGTTAAGTTTGGTTTTAATTAAGTTATTGGTGGTTTTGTATTGAATAAACAAGTCAAGAGTTTTAAATAGGCGCACCTTTTTTCGATTAATATTCTTAAACTAAATTTAAATTGTTATTTTATAATGTGCATTTTTTGATCGCCGTGTACACTGTGCGGCTTGGATAATTGAGTATTTGAATATTTTTAAGTGAAATTTGTACATTTCTAAGTGAGCGCGGTGGGCACCATATAGCCCACAACTTCAGTGTTATACACCTCGATGCATGCGATAGGGCTAATATGGTGCCTCCGCCTAATACTAATTACGCTCCTTTTATAGCCGGAGTGTTAGGCTTAATATGTGGTGCTAACCTTAATTGAATATCCTCGTTTGCCGAATCATCAGTTTTGTCAGTATTTGACAATGGGCATTGCCGTTCTACTAGTCGCTTTCCATTCATTTAATGAATGGACTCTCTTGGTGTGGGTCCGGCTCCAAATCTATTGCGCATGACAATAGATCAGAGCACCATCCACACCAATGCTTTTTGCCTTAGCGTATAGAACGGCCCGCGGCTACAACGGATCAGCTTGACTAGGCCGATCACAGTGCAACCGCGTTCTCCCCTGATGTGTGAGGATGGCACTGACTAGTTTATTATATTTTAATTAACTGGAATACTGACTTCATTCGCGTCACTAATTTATTTGTTAATTCAATGGTCATTCGCAAAGTCAGTTATTTTATATATGTAATTGATTTTAATGGCACAAAAAAGACGGAGTATTTTAGTAGTCTGCTATTGTTAGTTTATTGTTAAGTTGTGAGTTTGGTTATTGCTTGTTATTTGTCATCATGGCCATTAGAAGATTGACCATTTGATCAATCTTTTGCGTCATGCTATTCATAGCAGTGGCATTTGACTCAATGGCCATGGTGAATCTGTCGTTGATTGGCTGTAGGTGCTCATCTGGATGCACCTGACTTTGTACATTTTGCTTGTTTATAAGCGTATTTGCTGTTTGCCATTCCCGCTGTATCGGTTGGCTTTGTTTTGTCTGGTGTTGTTGCTGTTGTGGCCGCAGTACACGCTGTTCTTCACTCAGTTTTAGTTGTATTTGTTTAAGGTGGCGCATAGCCGGATTCTTATCGTCCTTTTTCTTGTGCGTTGTTGTGTTTGGTGGACAATTAGTTGTTGTTATCATTGGCTGTTGTTTAGCGGCGTCTGCATATTGCTGATTTGCAATTAGTTTTGCCTTTGCGTCCTTGTAGATCGGGCAGCCCCTATAGCTCGAGATGTGCTGTCCATTACAGTTGGCACATCTGGCTGGGGTGCTCCGATCTTTTAAACAATCAATTGTTGAGTGTGCTTCGGCGCACTTCATGCATCTAAATGGCATTGAGCAATAATTTTTGGAGTGTCCAAACGCCTGGCACCGGTGGCACTGCACCGGCTCAGTGCGCTTGGACAGCTTCTCAAATATCAAGTTTTGCTGGTTACCCAGCGTATTTAGCTCAAGAATTCTGTTGTTCGTCAATAAGTTGCGTGCCAATTCTATCTCAAATGCATTTATCGGCCGACCAGTGTATCTGTGCTTGGCACACGCCAGGTATCGCACGGTATGGCCATGTTTGGCCAGTTCGGCGCGTATCCAGTGAGGAGAGGTCGAGTGGTGGAGGTGCCGAACTCTCACCCTGTAACCTCGGTCCTCACTGGGCTGGTGTGTGTGCATTTGTGTATTTGTTTTTTTAAATAGTTCGCTGGCGATATAATAAGACTCGCTATCAATGAAATTGAGTCTTACCCCATCGCCAGTTACTGGGCATTTGATGTTGTATTTCTGTGTACTTATGACTTGGTTTAGTTCATCCACAATGTCTTGTATATTCCTGACATTTGACAAAAATATACTCGGCATCCTGACACTCATGGATGAATTTATTTGGTTGGTTTGGTGTTGGAGCTGTGGTTGATCAGCATTGCGCTCATTTTGCATAATTGGTGGTGGGGAAGAAGAAGCAGGGTCAGTGGTGACAACCACCGACTCATCATCATCCACACTGGAGGCACCACCATAATCAAAAATGTCAAAATTGTCATATTGATCATAGTGGTTGGGCCAGATGCGGCTGATTTTGGTCCGGCGCTTGCCACCGCCTGCTCTCTTTTTGCCAAATATCTTGAAGCCACGGCTTGGCCTATTTGTTTTGGTGTTGGCTGGGTTTGAGGCATTTTCAGCCTCTCCTCCTGTTGTTTTAACAATTTTGGCCTCAGGTGGCGATGGCGGCTTAGCCACCTTCCTCTTAGAGCTTTTGTTTTTGTTGCTTTGGTCAGGGTTGTTGATGTGGGTGTCACTGCCATCCGTGCTTATAACTGGCGACGGCAGGGTTCCGACATCCATGTCCACACTGGATGGTACTCTGTGAACCTCGGCCCGCACAATGCTCTCACGCGGCAGACTCTCCCGACTACTGTGCTGGAGCAGCACTCGCAGTTGATGTTGCTCATCAACTGGGTACCGCGCCAGCAGTTCATCGATCGAGTCTGTCGCCCCAAACATTGCGCTTATCGAGTTTGATAAATTATTATTGACGTTGCTTGTTGTTGGGCCGCCTCTTAATATCACATCAGTAATATCAATGTGGCGGCTTACACTGTTGTTGTTGCTATTAATGCTGTAATGCTTATTTGCTGCTGCATTTGCAGTGCTAGCAGCCACTGCTTGCTGTGACAAAGCAGTAGTCGCTGCACTGCTTGCATGCTTTACTGTTTTTAATTGGCCCCTCTCTTTGGCTTGTGCCGTTGCTTGTGCCGTTGCTTGTGCGGTTGCTTGAGCTGTTGTTGTATATGAATTGGCGTGTGTATGTTGGTGGCGCGCGCGCGCATTTTGAATTCGTTTTGGCGGCATTTTCTTTTGTGTTTGTTGGCGCCAAAAACAGCGTCAGCGTCTGTTTTTTGGCGGGCTAGTTTCTGCGCGCCTGGTGCGCAAGTTTGCCGATTTGGCGTATTGGATGAATAAAATATGGATTTTTTTGTGATGGTGGCTGCTGTGGCGTCGTGCAGGTCGCAGTCTGCCTTCGCGCCCGCCTCTTTATTTGGTGTTGGGGTTTTCAGACTTACTTCTAGAGGCTAGGCCGAGTATGTTTTACAACACCCACGGACACAGTGCGTCCTCTTTCCTCGTGGAGTTCCAGTCAAACGCCAGCCCAGTCTGTCGTCTCCGTCTCCGTCCCAGAAGAAGATTCCGTCCCTGCTCGGCACTCACTTGAACTTGAACTTGAACTTGAACTCTCAATTAATTGTTGATTGCCCTTTTGTATTTAGTGAAAAGTAGTTTTCTACTTTCACAATTTTTCACTTCACTTTTACAATTTTATTGGATTTCATTTGCGGAGCTGTGCAACCGTTCGCGATCAGCGCCAAAGAGGGTGTATCCTCCTGACGCTGGGCGAAGGCACACAGCTCTCGCAGGCGTACACAGCTATATTTGGTATATAGTGTATACGCCTTGATGAATTGTTATTGTATTGGCTGCCAGTAGCTGGCGTAAGCTTGTGTGAGTTGAGTGTTTTTTGAGTGATTTTTGAGTGAGTTGAGTTCAAGTGAGAGTTTTCGCCGAGCGAGAGACAGAGAAAGCGCGCTAATTAGCCAATGATGGTGGGCGATACGTGATCAACCACCATCAGAAAGCCAGAGCGAGCGCTTTCCTCTCCGAGAGCAAGAGAGGCGAGAGACCGAGTCACGCTAGTGGCGGACAGTGGGAAAATTACTATCGTCTCTTGAGGAGGGGGAGGAAGGGTCACCGTCTACCGTCCGCAGGTCTTATAAAAATTTTATGTCCTTGACATTATGGGTTAATTAAAAATACATGCACAACTTAGATACAGACAATAGTGGTTTTAGCCCATCATCACATCTTGAGTATCTCGACCACCATGGACTTATCTATAACTTATTGGCTAATTGATTAATAATTTATATATTACAATCTATTTTCTACGAAGAACAGCAAAAAGTAGATACACGCACCATTAAAGCAGGCATTTCTGCCGCTGTGCGTCTTTCTGTCTTGTTGTTGTTCTTCATTTGATTGGCTGATTAATTAATAATTTATATGTTACAATTTATTTTCTACGAAGAACAATAAAAAGTAGATACACGCACCATTAAAGCAAGCATTTCTGCCGCTGTGCGTCTTTCTGTCTTGTTGTTGTTCTTCAGTGGGGTGGGGAAAGTGGTCGAGAACTAGGCTAAATAGAAACTCATGTATTACAGTTTCTTAGTTGATAAAGGGCTAGCGCCAAACATAGATGACGCTGTTTTGATACGATTAATCGGCTACACAATGCCATCGATGCATCAGCTATCGATGCATCAGCTGTCGATGACATTGTGTTTTGCCGTAAGTTGGGTTTAATGAATTTGCATTTGCAAATTGTAATTGCTCAGATCGCAATAAGTAATCACAAGTGGACCTCGGTATTAATTTGAAGGCGATGCAATTAATAAAGATGCACAAAAGCGCGGATTTGCTAATTAAAATTGATAATTGCATCGCCTGAGAAACCACGAGCAGATCATTATTGCGTCGTATTTATGTTTTGTTTTTGTTTGTGTGTGAGTGAATTTGCTTAGGCCAGAAGGGCCACTATGCACTACATTGTGTACAGTTTGTGCTTATTGGATATAAAAAGATTTGAAAGACTGCTGCCAAGTGGGATCAATTATTGTTTGATATTAAGTACAACTACTTGATCGTGACAGCAATCCACAAGATCTTTTTAGGATTACATATATACACAGGTGTATATATGTATTTGTGGCCGTTGCCTTATTAAGGGTTTTTGTTTTGTTTACAGCTTGTGTGCTTGTTGACTGCTGGTGAAGCTGATGTTGTGATGGTGATGCCCTGCTGCTGCTGCGTTATTGACGCCGCTGCGATGTCGCTGCCGCTGCAGATGCCGCTGCTGTTGTCGCTGCTGATGCCTCTGCCGCTGAGCTGAATATGGTTTGTTGTTGCTGCTGCTATTGTCGCTGCCATTGAAGTTTGGAGTTCTAATCCAATTGTGTTTATATTTACAGATTGCTGTGTCTGTTATGCCGCTGCCACCGGCGTATTCGCATGCCCATAGTAGAAAGCATGATTTGTTGACTGCTTCTACTATGGGCGCCTCAGTCGTCGCCGTCCCTCGACGCCGTCGCCGCTGATATTGATGTTTGTGAATGTATTTGTAGGTGAGATTGTGTTGATGCCGCTGCCACCGGCGTAGTCGCTGCCCATAGTAGAAAGCATGATTTGTTGGCTGCTTCTACTATGGGCGCCGCAGTCGTCGCCGTCCCTCGACGCCGTCGCCGCTGATATTGATGTTTGTGATCATGTTTTTGATTGTAGATTGCTGTGTCAGTTGACGTCGCTGCCACCAGCGTCATCGCTGGCCATCTAGAATGTGATGGCCCGCTGGCATGCCTCAACTGCCGCTGCTGTTGCCGCTTCTGGTGCCGTTGATGGTACCATTGCTGATGCCGCTGCCACCGGCGTTTGTGCGCACCCATCTAGTGCAAGATGGACCGCTGGACTGCCTCCGATGTCGCTGCCGCCGCCGATGTCGCCGCTGCCGAGCGCCGCGCTGCCGTCAACGCCGATGCCTCTGCCGCTGAGCTGCATATGGTTTGTTGTTGCTGCTGCTAATGTCGCTGCCGTTGTAGTTTGAATTTGTAAATCCAATTTTGTTTGTATTTTCAGGTCGGAGTTTCTGATAATGCCGCTGCCACCAGCGTCATCGCTGCCCATCAACTGTAGATTGCCGCCGCTGCCGCTGGAGTTGATGTTGGAACATGAAGCAAGCTGCCTCTGCTATTCCGCTGCCACCGGCGTTAGTGAGCTGCCGTCACTGATGCTGTCATCGCCATCCCATGGACGATATCGATTTGGCTTCTGTTCGCTCAGTTTTTATTTTGGAATGGGAGGGGAAGGGGTAAGTATGTTTTGGTCTATTGAATTAGCTAATTTCTATCTTTAGGGTTAACTTTATTGATATATTTTAATTCTCTCTTTATTGCATGGCTTGCTGCTCCACTACAACTGCTGGCCAATTTGAAATTAACTGTAATTGAGGTTTTATGGTGTTTTGAGGATTTTAATTTGATGGCTGTGATTTGACTTTTCACTAACAATTTTCATTTGTTTGCAGATTTAAATACGATGTTAAAATATGGCCCACTGAATCAACCGACTACGCAGTTTGCTGACGCTGGAATCCAGCGCTGCCACCGCTGGATAATTGACTACGCAGTTTGCTGACGCCGACTACACACGTCGTTGGACCTGGACAACCCCCACCATTTACTAATAAAAAGTCAGTCTGTCCAGTTTATATTTTATATGTAGTAGGCTAGTGGTACTATTATAAACGTTATTAATTTAATTTTGTCTTGTCCGACTAATTTGTGCATTAGTTATTAATTGGAATTAGTGTTTTTAGTGTGTAATTGTATTGGTTAGAGCTGCGCTATTATGAGTTATTTAGATGCAGCATTAGTTAAGTTTGGTTTTAATTAAGTTATTGGTGGTTTTGTATTGAATAAACAAGTCAAGAGTTTTAAATAGGCGCACCTTTTTTCGATTAATATTCTTAAACTAAATTTAAATTGTTATTTTATAATGTGCATTTTTTGATCGCCGTGTACACTGTGCGGCTTGGATAATTGAGTATTTGAATATTTTTAAGTGAAATTTGTACATTTCTAAGTGAGCGCGGTGGGCACCATATAGCCCACAACTTCAGTGTTATACACCTCGATGCATGCGATAGGGCTAATATGGTGCCTCCGCCTAATACTAATTACGCTCCTTTTATAGCCGGAGTGTTAGGCTTAATATGTGGTGCTAACCTTAATTGAATATCCTCGTTTGCCGAATCATCAGTTTTGTCAGTATTTGACAATGGGCATTGCCGTTCTACTAGTCGCTTTCCATTCATTTAATGAATGGACTCTCTTGGTGTGGGTCCGGCTCCAAATCTATTGCGCATGACAATAGATCAGAGCACCATCCACACCAATGCTTTTTGCCTTAGCGTATAGAACGGCCCGCGGCTACAACGGATCAGCTTGACTAGGCCGATCACAGTGCAACCGCGTTCTCCCCTGATGTGTGAGGATGGCACTGACTAGTTTATTATATTTTAATTAACTGGAATACTGACTTCATTCGCGTCACTAATTTATTTGTTAATTCAATGGTCATTCGCAAAGTCAGTTATTTTATATATGTAATTGATTTTAATGGCACAAAAAAGACGGAGTATTTTAGTAGTCTGCTATTGTTAGTTTATTGTTAAGTTGTGAGTTTGGTTATTGCTTGTTATTTGTCATCATGGCCATTAGAAGATTGACCATTTGATCAATCTTTTGCGTCATGCTATTCATAGCAGTGGCATTTGACTCAATGGCCATGGTGAATCTGTCGTTGATTGGCTGTAGGTGCTCATCTGGATGCACCTGACTTTGTACATTTTGCTTGTTTATAAGCGTATTTGCTGTTTGCCATTCCCGCTGTATCGGTTGGCTTTGTTTTGTCTGGTGTTGTTGCTGTTGTGGCCGCAGTACACGCTGTTCTTCACTCAGTTTTAGTTGTATTTGTTTAAGGTGGCGCATAGCCGGATTCTTATCGTCCTTTTTCTTGTGCGTTGTTGTGTTTGGTGGACAATTAGTTGTTGTTATCATTGGCTGTTGTTTAGCGGCGTCTGCATATTGCTGATTTGCAATTAGTTTTGCCTTTGCGTCCTTGTAGATCGGGCAGCCCCTATAGCTCGAGATGTGCTGTCCATTACAGTTGGCACATCTGGCTGGGGTGCTCCGATCTTTTAAACAATCAATTGTTGAGTGTGCTTCGGCGCACTTCATGCATCTAAATGGCATTGAGCAATAATTTTTGGAGTGTCCAAACGCCTGGCACCGGTGGCACTGCACCGGCTCAGTGCGCTTGGACAGCTTCTCAAATATCAAGTTTTGCTGGTTACCCAGCGTATTTAGCTCAAGAATTCTGTTGTTCGTCAATAAGTTGCGTGCCAATTCTATCTCAAATGCATTTATCGGCCGACCAGTGTATCTGTGCTTGGCACACGCCAGGTATCGCACGGTATGGCCATGTTTGGCCAGTTCGGCGCGTATCCAGTGAGGAGAGGTCGAGTGGTGGAGGTGCCGAACTCTCACCCTGTAACCTCGGTCCTCACTGGGCTGGTGTGTGTGCATTTGTGTATTTGTTTTTTTAAATAGTTCGCTGGCGATATAATAAGACTCGCTATCAATGAAATTGAGTCTTACCCCATCGCCAGTTACTGGGCATTTGATGTTGTATTTCTGTGTACTTATGACTTGGTTTAGTTCATCCACAATGTCTTGTATATTCCTGACATTTGACAAAAATATACTCGGCATCCTGACACTCATGGATGAATTTATTTGGTTGGTTTGGTGTTGGAGCTGTGGTTGATCAGCATTGCGCTCATTTTGCATAATTGGTGGTGGGGAAGAAGAAGCAGGGTCAGTGGTGACAACCACCGACTCATCATCATCCACACTGGAGGCACCACCATAATCAAAAATGTCAAAATTGTCATATTGATCATAGTGGTTGGGCCAGATGCGGCTGATTTTGGTCCGGCGCTTGCCACCGCCTGCTCTCTTTTTGCCAAATATCTTGAAGCCACGGCTTGGCCTATTTGTTTTGGTGTTGGCTGGGTTTGAGGCATTTTCAGCCTCTCCTCCTGTTGTTTTAACAATTTTGGCCTCAGGTGGCGATGGCGGCTTAGCCACCTTCCTCTTAGAGCTTTTGTTTTTGTTGCTTTGGTCAGGGTTGTTGATGTGGGTGTCACTGCCATCCGTGCTTATAACTGGCGACGGCAGGGTTCCGACATCCATGTCCACACTGGATGGTACTCTGTGAACCTCGGCCCGCACAATGCTCTCACGCGGCAGACTCTCCCGACTACTGTGCTGGAGCAGCACTCGCAGTTGATGTTGCTCATCAACTGGGTACCGCGCCAGCAGTTCATCGATCGAGTCTGTCGCCCCAAACATTGCGCTTATCGAGTTTGATAAATTATTATTGACGTTGCTTGTTGTTGGGCCGCCTCTTAATATCACATCAGTAATATCAATGTGGCGGCTTACACTGTTGTTGTTGCTATTAATGCTGTAATGCTTATTTGCTGCTGCATTTGCAGTGCTAGCAGCCACTGCTTGCTGTGACAAAGCAGTAGTCGCTGCACTGCTTGCATGCTTTACTGTTTTTAATTGGCCCCTCTCTTTGGCTTGTGCCGTTGCTTGTGCCGTTGCTTGTGCGGTTGCTTGAGCTGTTGTTGTATATGAATTGGCGTGTGTATGTTGGTGGCGCGCGCGCGCATTTTGAATTCGTTTTGGCGGCATTTTCTTTTGTGTTTGTTGGCGCCAAAAACAGCGTCAGCGTCTGTTTTTTGGCGGGCTAGTTTCTGCGCGCCTGGTGCGCAAGTTTGCCGATTTGGCGTATTGGATGAATAAAATATGGATTTTTTTGTGATGGTGGCTGCTGTGGCGTCGTGCAGGTCGCAGTCTGCCTTCGCGCCCGCCTCTTTATTTGGTGTTGGGGTTTTCAGACTTACTTCTAGAGGCTAGGCCGAGTATGTTTTACAACACCCACGGACACAGTGCGTCCTCTTTCCTCGTGGAGTTCCAGTCAAACGCCAGCCCAGTCTGTCGTCTCCGTCTCCGTCCCAGAAGAAGATTCCGTCCCTGCTCGGCACTCACTTGAACTTGAACTTGAACTTGAACTCTCAATTAATTGTTGATTGCCCTTTTGTATTTAGTGAAAAGTAGTTTTCTACTTTCACAATTTTTCACTTCACTTTTACAATTTTATTGGATTTCATTTGCGGAGCTGTGCAACCGTTCGCGATCAGCGCCAAAGAGGGTGTATCCTCCTGACGCTGGGCGAAGGCACACAGCTCTCGCAGGCGTACACAGCTATATTTGGTATATAGTGTATACGCCTTGATGAATTGTTATTGTATTGGCTGCCAGTAGCTGGCGTAAGCTTGTGTGAGTTGAGTGTTTTTTGAGTGATTTTTGAGTGAGTTGAGTTCAAGTGAGAGTTTTCGCCGAGCGAGAGACAGAGAAAGCGCGCTAATTAGCCAATGATGGTGGGCGATACGTGATCAACCACCATCAGAAAGCCAGAGCGAGCGCTTTCCTCTCCGAGAGCAAGAGAGGCGAGAGACCGAGTCACGCTAGTGGCGGACAGTGGGAAAATTACTATCGTCTCTTGAGGAGGGGGAGGAAGGGTCACCGTCTACCGTCCGCAGGTCTTATAAAAATTGTATGTCCTTGACATTATGGGTTAATTAAAAATACATGCACAACTTAGATACAGACAATAGTGGTTTTAGCCCATCATCACATCTTGAGTATCTCGACCACCATGGACTTATCTATAACTTATTGGCTAATTGATTAATAATTTATATATTACAATCTATTTTCTACGAAGAACAGCAAAAAGTAGATACACGCACCATTAAAGCAGGCATTTCTGCCGCTGTGCGTCTTTCTGTCTTGTTGTTGTTCTTCATTTGATTGGCTGATTAATTAATAATTTATATGTTACAATTTATTTTCTACGAAGAACAATAAAAAGTAGATACACGCACCATTAAAGCAAGCATTTCTGCCGCTGTGCGTCTTTCTGTCTTGTTGTTGTTCTTCAGTGGGGTGGGGAAAGTGGTCGAGAACTAGGCTAAATAGAAACTCATGTATTACAGTTTCTTAGTTGATAAAGGGCTAGCGCCAAACATAGATGACGCTGTTTTGATACGATTAATCGGCTACACAATGCCATCGATGCATCAGCTATCGATGCATCAGCTGTCGATGACATTGTGTTTTGCCGTAAGTTGGGTTTAATGAATTTGCATTTGCAAATTGTAATTGCTCAGATCGCAATAAGTAATCACAAGTGGACCTCGGTATTAATTTGAAGGCGATGCAATTAATAAAGATGCACAAAAGCGCGGATTTGCTAATTAAAATTGATAATTGCATCGCCTGAGAAACCACGAGCAGATCATTATTGCGTCGTATTTATGTTTTGTTTTTGTTTGTGTGTGAGTGAATTTGCTTAGGCCAGAAGGGCCACTATGCACTACATTGTGTACAGTTTGTGCTTATTGGATATAAAAAGATTTGAAAGACTGCTGCCAAGTGGGATCAATTATTGTTTGATATTAAGTACAACTACTTGATCGTGACAGCAATCCACAAGATCTTTTTAGGATTACATATATACACAGGTGTATATATGTATTTGTGGCCGTTGCCTTATTAAGGGTTTTTGTTTTGTTTACAGCTTGTGTGCTTGTTGACTGCTGGTGAAGCTGATGTTGTGATGGTGATGCCCTGCTGCTGCTGCGTTATTGACGCCGCTGCGATGTCGCTGCCGCTGCAGATGCCGCTGCTGTTGTCGCTGCTGATGCCTCTGCCGCTGAGCTGAATATGGTTTGTTGTTGCTGCTGCTATTGTCGCTGCCATTGAAGTTTGGAGTTCTAATCCAATTGTGTTTATATTTACAGATTGCTGTGTCTGTTATGCCGCTGCCACCGGCGTATTCGCATGCCCATAGTAGAAAGCATGATTTGTTGACTGCTTCTACTATGGGCGCCTCAGTCGTCGCCGTCCCTCGACGCCGTCGCCGCTGATATTGATGTTTGTGAATGTATTTGTAGGTGAGATTGTGTTGATGCCGCTGCCACCGGCGTAGTCGCTGCCCATAGTAGAAAGCATGATTTGTTGGCTGCTTCTACTATGGGCGCCGCAGTCGTCGCCGTCCCTCGACGCCGTCGCCGCTGATATTGATGTTTGTGATCATGTTTTTGATTGTAGATTGCTGTGTCAGTTGACGTCGCTGCCACCAGCGTCATCGCTGGCCATCTAGAATGTGATGGCCCGCTGGCATGCCTCAACTGCCGCTGCTGTTGCCGCTTCTGGTGCCGTTGATGGTACCATTGCTGATGCCGCTGCCACCGGCGTTTGTGCGCACCCATCTAGTGCAAGATGGACCGCTGGACTGCCTCCGATGTCGCTGCCGCCGCCGATGTCGCCGCTGCCGAGCGCCGCGCTGCCGTCAACGCCGATGCCTCTGCCGCTGAGCTGCATATGGTTTGTTGTTGCTGCTGCTAATGTCGCTGCCGTTGTAGTTTGAATTTGTAAATCCAATTTTGTTTGTATTTTCAGGTCGGAGTTTCTGATAATGCCGCTGCCACCAGCGTCATCGCTGCCCATCAACTGTAGATTGCCGCCGCTGCCGCTGGAGTTGATGTTGGAACATGAAGCAAGCTGCCTCTGCTATTCCGCTGCCACCGGCGTTAGTGAGCTGCCGTCACTGATGCTGTCATCGCCATCCCATGGACGATATCGATTTGGCTTCTGTTCGCTCAGTTTTTATTTTGGAATGGGAGGGGAAGGGGTAAGTATGTTTTGGTCTATTGAATTAGCTAATTTCTATCTTTAGGGTTAACTTTATTGATATATTTTAATTCTCTCTTTATTGCATGGCTTGCTGCTCCACTACAACTGCTGGCCAATTTGAAATTAACTGTAATTGAGGTTTTATGGTGTTTTGAGGATTTTAATTTGATGGCTGTGATTTGACTTTTCACTAACAATTTTCATTTGTTTGCAGATTTAAATACGATGTTAAAATATGGCCCACTGAATCAACCGACTACGCAGTTTGCTGACGCTGGAATCCAGCGCTGCCACCGCTGGATAATTGACTACGCAGTTTGCTGACGCCGACTACACACGTCGTTGGACCTGGACAACCCCCACCATTTACTAATAAAAAGTCAGTCTGTCCAGTTTATATTTTATATGTAGTAGGCTAGTGGTACTATTATAAACGTTATTAATTTAATTTTGTCTTGTCCGACTAATTTGTGCATTAGTTATTAATTGGAATTAGTGTTTTTAGTGTGTAATTGTATTGGTTAGAGCTGCGCTATTATGAGTTATTTAGATGCAGCATTAGTTAAGTTTGGTTTTAATTAAGTTATTGGTGGTTTTGTATTGAATAAACAAGTCAAGAGTTTTAAATAGGCGCACCTTTTTTCGATTAATATTCTTAAACTAAATTTAAATTGTTATTTTATAATGTGCATTTTTTGATCGCCGTGTACACTGTGCGGCTTGGATAATTGAGTATTTGAATATTTTTAAGTGAAATTTGTACATTTCTAAGTGAGCGCGGTGGGCACCATATAGCCCACAACTTCAGTGTTATACACCTCGATGCATGCGATAGGGCTAATATGGTGCCTCCGCCTAATACTAATTACGCTCCTTTTATAGCCGGAGTGTTAGGCTTAATATGTGGTGCTAACCTTAATTGAATATCCTCGTTTGCCGAATCATCAGTTTTGTCAGTATTTGACAATGGGCATTGCCGTTCTACTAGTCGCTTTCCATTCATTTAATGAATGGACTCTCTTGGTGTGGGTCCGGCTCCAAATCTATTGCGCATGACAATAGATCAGAGCACCATCCACACCAATGCTTTTTGCCTTAGCGTATAGAACGGCCCGCGGCTACAACGGATCAGCTTGACTAGGCCGATCACAGTGCAACCGCGTTCTCCCCTGATGTGTGAGGATGGCACTGACTAGTTTATTATATTTTAATTAACTGGAATACTGACTTCATTCGCGTCACTAATTTATTTGTTAATTCAATGGTCATTCGCAAAGTCAGTTATTTTATATATGTAATTGATTTTAATGGCACAAAAAAGACGGAGTATTTTAGTAGTCTGCTATTGTTAGTTTATTGTTAAGTTGTGAGTTTGGTTATTGCTTGTTATTTGTCATCATGGCCATTAGAAGATTGACCATTTGATCAATCTTTTGCGTCATGCTATTCATAGCAGTGGCATTTGACTCAATGGCCATGGTGAATCTGTCGTTGATTGGCTGTAGGTGCTCATCTGGATGCACCTGACTTTGTACATTTTGCTTGTTTATAAGCGTATTTGCTGTTTGCCATTCCCGCTGTATCGGTTGGCTTTGTTTTGTCTGGTGTTGTTGCTGTTGTGGCCGCAGTACACGCTGTTCTTCACTCAGTTTTAGTTGTATTTGTTTAAGGTGGCGCATAGCCGGATTCTTATCGTCCTTTTTCTTGTGCGTTGTTGTGTTTGGTGGACAATTAGTTGTTGTTATCATTGGCTGTTGTTTAGCGGCGTCTGCATATTGCTGATTTGCAATTAGTTTAGCCTTTGCGTCCTTGTAGATCGGGCAGCCCCTATAGCTCGAGATGTGCTGTCCATTACAGTTGGCACATCTGGCTGGGGTGCTCCGATCTTTTAAACAATCAATTGTTGAGTGTGCTTCGGCGCACTTCATGCATCTAAATGGCATTGAGCAATAATTTTTGGAGTGTCCAAACGCCTGGCACCGGTGGCACTGCACCGGCTCAGTGCGCTTGGACAGCTTCTCAAATATCAAGTTTTGCTGGTTACCCAGCGTATTTAGCTCAAGAATTCTGTTGTTCGTCAATAAGTTGCGTGCCAATTCTATCTCAAATGCATTTATCGGCCGACCAGTGTATCTGTGCTTGGCACACGCCAGGTATCGCACGGTATGGCCATGTTTGGCCAGTTCGGCGCGTATCCAGTGAGGAGAGGTCGAGTGGTGGAGGTGCCGAACTCTCACCCTGTAACCTCGGTCCTCACTGGGCTGGTGTGTGTGCATTTGTGTATTTGTTTTTTTAAATAGTTCGCTGGCGATATAATAAGACTCGCTATCAATGAAATTGAGTCTTACCCCATCGCCAGTTACTGGGCATTTGATGTTGTATTTCTGTGTACTTATGACTTGGTTTAGTTCATCCACAATGTCTTGTATATTCCTGACATTTGACAAAAATATACTCGGCATCCTGACACTCATGGATGAATTTATTTGGTTGGTTTGGTGTTGGAGCTGTGGTTGATCAGCATTGCGCTCATTTTGCATAATTGGTGGTGGGGAAGAAGAAGCAGGGTCAGTGGTGACAACCACCGACTCATCATCATCCACACTGGAGGCACCACCATAATCAAAAATGTCAAAATTGTCATATTGATCATAGTGGTTGGGCCAGATGCGGCTGATTTTGGTCCGGCGCTTGCCACCGCCTGCTCTCTTTTTGCCAAATATCTTGAAGCCACGGCTTGGCCTATTTGTTTTGGTGTTGGCTGGGTTTGAGGCATTTTCAGCCTCTCCTCCTGTTGTTTTAACAATTTTGGCCTCAGGTGGCGATGGCGGCTTAGCCACCTTCCTCTTAGAGCTTTTGTTTTTGTTGCTTTGGTCAGGGTTGTTGATGTGGGTGTCACTGCCATCCGTGCTTATAACTGGCGACGGCAGGGTTCCGACATCCATGTCCACACTGGATGGTACTCTGTGAACCTCGGCCCGCACAATGCTCTCACGCGGCAGACTCTCCCGACTACTGTGCTGGAGCAGCACTCGCAGTTGATGTTGCTCATCAACTGGGTACCGCGCCAGCAGTTCATCGATCGAGTCTGTCGCCCCAAACATTGCGCTTATCGAGTTTGATAAATTATTATTGACGTTGCTTGTTGTTGGGCCGCCTCTTAATATCACATCAGTAATATCAATGTGGCGGCTTACACTGTTGTTGTTGCTATTAATGCTGTAATGCTTATTTGCTGCTGCATTTGCAGTGCTAGCAGCCACTGCTTGCTGTGACAAAGCAGTAGTCGCTGCACTGCTTGCATGCTTTACTGTTTTTAATTGGCCCCTCTCTTTGGCTTGTGCCGTTGCTTGTGCCGTTGCTTGTGCGGTTGCTTGAGCTGTTGTTGTATATGAATTGGCGTGTGTATGTTGGTGGCGCGCGCGCGCATTTTGAATTCGTTTTGGCGGCATTTTCTTTTGTGTTTGTTGGCGCCAAAAACAGCGTCAGCGTCTGTTTTTTGGCGGGCTAGTTTCTGCGCGCCTGGTGCGCAAGTTTGCCGATTTGGCGTATTGGATGAATAAAATATGGATTTTTTTGTGATGGTGGCTGCTGTGGCGTCGTGCAGGTCGCAGTCTGCCTTCGCGCCCGCCTCTTTATTTGGTGTTGGGGTTTTCAGACTTACTTCTAGAGGCTAGGCCGAGTATGTTTTACAACACCCACGGACACAGTGCGTCCTCTTTCCTCGTGGAGTTCCAGTCAAACGCCAGCCCAGTCTGTCGTCTCCGTCTCCGTCCCAGAAGAAGATTCCGTCCCTGCTCGGCACTCACTTGAACTTGAACTTGAACTTGAACTCTCACTTAATTGTTGATTGTTAATTGTTTTTTGTATTTAGTGACAAGTAGTTTTCTACTTTCACAAGTTTTCACTTTCTTCACTTTTACAATTTTATTTTATTTGATTTCAGTTGCGGAGCTGTGCAACCGTTCGCGATCAGCGCCAAAGAGGGTGTATCCTCCTGACGCTGGGCGAAGGCACACAGCTCTCGCAGGCGTACACAGCTATATTTGGTATATAGTGTATACGCCTTGATGAATTGTTATTGTATTGGCTGCCAGTAGCTGGCGTAAGCTTGTGTGAGTTGAGTGTTTTTTGAGTGATTTTTGAGTGAGTTGAGTTCAAGTGAGAGTTTTCGCCGAGCGAGAGACAGAGAAAGCGCGCTAATTAGCCAATGATGGTGGGCGATACGTGATCAACCACCATCAGAAAGCCAGAGCGAGCGCTTTCCTCTCCGAGAGCAAGAGAGGCGAGAGACCGAGTCACGCTAGTGGCGGACAGTGGGAAAATTACTATCGTCTCTTGAGGAGGGGGAGGAAGGGTCACCGTCTACCGTCCGCAGGTCTTATAAAAATTTTATGTCCTTGACATTATGGGTTAATTAAAAATACATGCACAACTTAGATACAGACAATAGTGGTTTTAGCCCATCATCACATCTTGAGTATCTCGACCACCATGGACTTATCTATAACTTATTGGCTAATTGATTAATAATTTATATATTACAATCTATTTTCTACGAAGAACAGCAAAAAGTAGATACACGCACCATTAAAGCAGGCATTTCTGCCGCTGTGCGTCTTTCTGTCTTGTTGTTGTTCTTCATTTGATTGGCTGATTAATTAATAATTTATATGTTACAATTTATTTTCTACGAAGAACAATAAAAAGTAGATACACGCACCATTAAAGCAAGCATTTCTGCCGCTGTGCGTCTTTCTGTCTTGTTGTTGTTCTTCAGTGGGGTGGGGAAAGTGGTCGAGAACTAGGCTAAATAGAAACTCATGTATTACAGTTTCTTAGTTGATAAAGGGCTAGCGCCAAACATAGATGACGCTGTTTTGATACGATTAATCGGCTACACAATGCCATCGATGCATCAGCTATCGATGCATCAGCTGTCGATGACATTGTGTTTTGCCGTAAGTTGGGTTTAATGAATTTGCATTTGCAAATTGTAATTGCTCAGATCGCAATAAGTAATCACAAGTGGACCTCGGTATTAATTTGAAGGCGATGCAATTAATAAAGATGCACAAAAGCGCGGATTTGCTAATTAAAATTGATAATTGCATCGCCTGAGAAACCACGAGCAGATCATTATTGCGTCGTATTTATGTTTTGTTTTTGTTTGTGTGTGAGTGAATTTGCTTAGGCCAGAAGGGCCACTATGCACTACATTGTGTACAGTTTGTGCTTATTGGATATAAAAAGATTTGAAAGACTGCTGCCAAGTGGGATCAATTATTGTTTGATATTAAGTACAACTACTTGATCGTGACAGCAATCCACAAGATCTTTTTAGGATTACATATATACACAGGTGTATATATGTATTTGTGGCCGTTGCCTTATTAAGGGTTTTTGTTTTGTTTACAGCTTGTGTGCTTGTTGACTGCTGGTGAAGCTGATGTTGTGATGGTGATGCCCTGCTGCTGCTGCGTTATTGACGCCGCTGCGATGTCGCTGCCGCTGCAGATGCCGCTGCTGTTGTCGCTGCTGATGCCTCTGCCGCTGAGCTGAATATGGTTTGTTGTTGCTGCTGCTATTGTCGCTGCCATTGAAGTTTGGAGTTCTAATCCAATTGTGTTTATATTTACAGATTGCTGTGTCTGTTATGCCGCTGCCACCGGCGTAGTCGCATGCCCATAGTAGAAAGCATGATTTGTTGACTGCTTCTACTATGGGCGCCTCAGTCGTCGCCGTCCCTCGACGCCGTCGCCGCTGATATTGATGTTTGTGAATGTATTTGTAGGTGAGATTGTGTTGATGCCGCTGCCACCGGCGTAGTCGCTGCCCATAGTAGAAAGCATGATTTGTTGGCTGCTTCTACTATGGGCGCCGCAGTCGTCGCCGTCCCTCGACGCCGTCGCCGCTGATATTGATGTTTGTGATCATGTTTTTGATTGTAGATTGCTGTGTCAGTTGACGTCGCTGCCACCAGCGTCATCGCTGGCCATCTAGAATGTGATGGCCCGCTGGCATGCCTCAACTGCCGCTGCTGTTGCCGCTTCTGGTGCCGTTGATGGTACCATTGCTGATGCCGCTGCCACCGGCGTTTGTGCGCACCCATCTAGTGCAAGATGGACCGCTGGACTGCCTCCGATGTCGCTGCCGCCGCCGATGTCGCCGCTGCCGAGCGCCGCGCTGCCGTCAACGCCGATGCCTCTGCCGCTGAGCTGCATATGGTTTGTTGTTGCTGCTGCTAATGTCGCTGCCGTTGTAGTTTGAATTTGTAAATCCAATTTTGTTTGTATTTTCAGGTCGGAGTTTCTGATAATGCCGCTGCCACCAGCGTCATCGCTGCCCATCAACTGTAGATTGCCGCCGCTGCCGCTGGAGTTGATGTTGGAACATGAAGCAAGCTGCCTCTGCTATTCCGCTGCCACCGGCGTTAGTGAGCTGCCGTCACTGATGCTGTCATCGCCATCCCATGGACGATATCGATTTGGCTTCTGTTCGCTCAGTTTTTATTTTGGAATGGGAGGGGAAGGGGTAAGTATGTTTTGGTCTATTGAATTAGCTAATTTCTATCTTTAGGGTTAACTTTATTGATATATTTTAATTCTCTCTTTATTGCATGGCTTGCTGCTCCACTACAACTGCTGGCCAATTTGAAATTAACTGTAATTGAGGTTTTATGGTGTTTTGAGGATTTTAATTTGATGGCTGTGATTTGACTTTTCACTAACAATTTTCATTTGTTTGCAGATTTAAATACGATGTTAAAATATGGCCCACTGAATCAACCGACTACGCAGTTTGCTGACGCTGGAATCCAGCGCTGCCACCGCTGGATAATTGACTACGCAGTTTGCTGACGCCGACTACACACGTCGTTGGACCTGGACAACCCCCACCATTTACTAATAAAAAGTCAGTCTGTCCAGTTTATATTTTATATGTAGTAGGCTAGTGGTACTATTATAAACGTTATTAATTTAATTTTGTCTTGTCCGACTAATTTGTGCATTAGTTATTAATTGGAATTAGTGTTTTTAGTGTGTAATTGTATTGGTTAGAGCTGCGCTATTATGAGTTATTTAGATGCAGCATTAGTTAAGTTTGGTTTTAATTAAGTTATTGGTGGTTTTGTATTGAATAAACAAGTCAAGAGTTTTAAATAGGCGCACCTTTTTTCGATTAATATTCTTAAACTAAATTTAAATTGTTATTTTATAATGTGCATTTTTTGATCGCCGTGTACACTGTGCGGCTTGGATAATTGAGTATTTGAATATTTTTAAGTGAAATTTGTACATTTCTAAGTGAGCGCGGTGGGCACCATATAGCCCACAACTTCAGTGTTATACACCTCGATGCATGCGATAGGGCTAATATGGTGCCTCCGCCTAATACTAATTACGCTCCTTTTATAGCCGGAGTGTTAGGCTTAATATGTGGTGCTAACCTTAATTGAATATCCTCGTTTGCCGAATCATCAGTTTTGTCAGTATTTGACAATGGGCATTGCCGTTCTACTAGTCGCTTTCCATTCATTTAATGAATGGACTCTCTTGGTGTGGGTCCGGCTCCAAATCTATTGCGCATGACAATAGATCAGAGCACCATCCACACCAATGCTTTTTGCCTTAGCGTATAGAACGGCCCGCGGCTACAACGGATCAGCTTGACTAGGCCGATCACAGTGCAACCGCGTTCTCCCCTGATGTGTGAGGATGGCACTGACTAGTTTATTATATTTTAATTAACTGGAATACTGACTTCATTCGCGTCACTAATTTATTTGTTAATTCAATGGTCATTCGCAAAGTCAGTTATTTTATATATGTAATTGATTTTAATGGCACAAAAAAGACGGAGTATTTTAGTAGTCTGCTATTGTTAGTTTATTGTTAAGTTGTGAGTTTGGTTATTGCTTGTTATTTGTCATCATGGCCATTAGAAGATTGACCATTTGATCAATCTTTTGCGTCATGCTATTCATAGCAGTGGCATTTGACTCAATGGCCATGGTGAATCTGTCGTTGATTGGCTGTAGGTGCTCATCTGGATGCACCTGACTTTGTACATTTTGCTTGTTTATAAGCGTATTTGCTGTTTGCCATTCCCGCTGTATCGGTTGGCTTTGTTTTGTCTGGTGTTGTTGCTGTTGTGGCCGCAGTACACGCTGTTCTTCACTCAGTTTTAGTTGTATTTGTTTAAGGTGGCGCATAGCCGGATTCTTATCGTCCTTTTTCTTGTGCGTTGTTGTGTTTGGTGGACAATTAGTTGTTGTTATCATTGGCTGTTGTTTAGCGGCGTCTGCATATTGCTGATTTGCAATTAGTTTTGCCTTTGCGTCCTTGTAGATCGGGCAGCCCCTATAGCTCGAGATGTGCTGTCCATTACAGTTGGCACATCTGGCTGGGGTGCTCCGATCTTTTAAACAATCAATTGTTGAGTGTGCTTCGGCGCACTTCATGCATCTAAATGGCATTGAGCAATAATTTTTGGAGTGTCCAAACGCCTGGCACCGGTGGCACTGCACCGGCTCAGTGCGCTTGGACAGCTTCTCAAATATCAAGTTTTGCTGGTTACCCAGCGTATTTAGCTCAAGAATTCTGTTGTTCGTCAATAAGTTGCGTGCCAATTCTATCTCAAATGCATTTATCGGCCGACCAGTGTATCTGTGCTTGGCACACGCCAGGTATCGCACGGTATGGCCATGTTTGGCCAGTTCGGCGCGTATCCAGTGAGGAGAGGTCGAGTGGTGGAGGTGCCGAACTCTCACCCTGTAACCTCGGTCCTCACTGGGCTGGTGTGTGTGCATTTGTGTATTTGTTTTTTTAAATAGTTCGCTGGCGATATAATAAGACTCGCTATCAATGAAATTGAGTCTTACCCCATCGCCAGTTACTGGGCATTTGATGTTGTATTTCTGTGTACTTATGACTTGGTTTAGTTCATCCACAATGTTTTTTTTTTAATAGCAATACTTGCTCGCCAGCTTTGACACTGGCGGGTACTTTATTTAATTCATCCTATTACCTTTTACAGGCAACTTACATAGAATTTGAATTACAACAATAAAAAACGGCTTATTGCATAAATACTATAGAGCTAACATTTTTAGGCGATTAAATACTAAAAACATTTAACATAAAAGCTATCGGTTTGCGACAGCTGCAAACGAATAACATTGTATAGGTTACTTTACATTAAAGATTGCTTACAACTAAATGACAAACATAATAATAACATTTATTAAAATTTATTTTATTCTATTTTAGCAGGTACTGGAGGAGTCTTCTTAATGGTCATCATATGCTGGAGTAGCCGGGAAATTGTAGCACCGTCTGGGCGATTGGGTGAGTATCGGCTGTTTTGTCGGCGGCAGCAGCATGATCGTCAATAATGATGTATGTTTTTCTTTCCCTGCAGGTAATTGGAGACGCTCGTCGCTGGATATTTCGCCCAGCTGCATGGTCAGGTTCTGCACTCACTGATGTGTCAGATAAGTCTCGTTATTTAATTATTTAATTTTGGTTATAAAATATGTTTGTGTTATATATATGCATGTGTGTGTACGGCAGATGTGCGTGCATTTATTTCCAGTTATTTTGTTTTTGGATTTGTTTGTTTTACATGTGCTTGTGTATTTATTTGCATTTAATTGATTTTCGTTTTGCTTGTTTTTGTTTTGCTTGTTTTGTGTGTATGCGTGATTGCGTGTATTTATTTGCATTAAATTGGTTTTAGTTTTGCTCATTTTGCTTATCTTTTTGTTTTGCTTGTTTTGCTTATGTGATTGTTTTATTTGTTTTAGGTATTATTAGTATTTATTATTGTATTATAATTTTATTTTTATTGTTGCTTTGGTTGTTGCTATTTCCGTTATTATATTATTAATATTAGTTTATTTTATATTACATTTCGTAATAAATTCATAATTTTAATTAATGATTATTGTTTATATTTTCTCCTTTTATTCTTTTTTCAGGATCAGAAACGCGTCATCGGTGGATCTCCATTGGTCAGGTAAGTTGATAATATGTATTATTTATTATTGCATTTGTACTCAATTTCGTCAATTTATTGCAGGGATCATCATGGTGACATTTGTTCAATGTATTCATCTACAAAGAGTTCATGGTCAGTATCATCCGCGTCAGTCCACGAGTCATCATGGCGATCTTTCGAGGTGGGTTGCTGGTGATCCTGCGCCTGTGGGGCGTCTTGGGCATGCGTAGTCTCTTGCGCAGGTGGGGCGTCAGGTGTATTTGGAGCGTCTTGGGCATATGGAGAGTTCCTGACAGCATTGCTATTTTTGGTTTGAATTGCAATGAACTGCAGGAACACATTTAGTAACTGGTCAATTTTCTTTTCCAGGCGCATAAACATGGCCGTCATTTGTTGCTGCTCAATCATTTGTTGTGCGTACTTATCTTGATCAGACCGAGGCTGCTGCTGGAGGTGCTGTTGATCTTCACAAGATGCGTCTTTTGGTTTTTGCTGCTTCTTAGCTGGGAGCGCAGATTTGACAGGTGAGTTCTTTTTTTTGTTGTTCACTTTTGAGTTTGTCTTACGCGTTGAGTCCTGGTTTTGTTGTTGTTGCAGGTTATGTTGAACCGAAGCCAGATGTTTTTCGGCCAGGTTTTTTTAGAACTTGCTCGCCAGCTATTACACTGGCGGGTACTTTATTGAATTCTTCTTATTACTTATTACAGCAACTTACACAGAATTTAAATTACAACAATAAAAAAAACGACTTATTGTATATATACTAAAGAGCTAACATTTTCAGATGATTAAATACTAAAAACATTTAACATGAAAGCCATCGCTAATGCGACAGCTGCAAAACGAGTAACATGGTGGGTCACCCTGTGTTTGATGTTTACATTTACAATTGCTTACTGCTAATTGACAATTATAATCACATTTATATTATTATATTCTAGCAGGTACAGTAGGATGAGCTGATGCCGAGGAGTCCTCTCTGTGGTTCCATGCTGAATTGGCCGGGCTCGTGGCGTTGTCTGGATGATTGGGCGAGTCTTTTTCCCAGCGGCTGCTTTGTCGTCGGCAGCAGCATGATCGTCAAGTAATGGGGTGCAGTTTTATTTTCTTGCAGGAACTTGGAGTCGCTTGCCGATGGACACCTCGCCCATCTGGACACTCAGGGGTCAGGCTCAGCACTTGCCGATTGATCAGATGAGTTTTTTTTTATTTAATTTAAGTTAAAGTGTATGTGTTATTTCGCATATTTTGTTATGGTTTTGTATGTTTTACATGCACGCGTATTTATTTGCGTTTAATGGGCTTTCGTTTTGCTTGTGTGTGTATTTATATGCATATAATTGGTTTTAGTTTTGCTTGTTTCGCTTATCTGTTTGTTTTGCTTGTTTTGCTCATGTGCTTGTTTTATTTATTTTAGATATTATATGTATTTATTATTTTATTATAATTTTACTTTTATTGTTGGTTTGGGTGTTGTTATTTCCGTTATCATATTATTATTAATTTTTTTTATTTTATATTTACTTTTGTAATAAATTCATATTTTTTAATTAATAATCATTGTATATATTTTCTCCTTTTTTCCAGGGTACAGAATCAGGAAGGCGTCGTCATTGGATCTCCGTTAGTCAGGTAAGTTGTTTACATATATTATTTGTTATTGCACTTGTGCTTAATTTCGTCAATTTATTGCAGGAACATCACGGTGACATATATTCGATGTATTCGTCTGCGATGAGCTCATTGTCTGTATCATCCGCGTCCGTCCACGAGTCGTCATGGCGATCTTCTGAGGTGGCTTGCTGGTGTTCTTGTGCCTGTAGATCGTCTTGGACGTGTGGAGCCTCTGGCACAGGTGGAGCGTCAAATGTATTTGGAGCGTCTTGAACGTTCATGACGGCAGTGGTATTTTTGACTTGTAATGCAATGAGCTGCAGAAGTACATTTAATAATTTGTCAATTTTATTTTCCAGGCGCATAAACATGGCCGTGTCGTTCTCTTGTGGCTTCTTATCGTAACTGGGTTGATGGGGGAGTTGTTGATCTTCATGTGATTGATCTTGTCTGCTGCGTGGCTTCCTTGAGGAGTTTGCTGCTTTTCCAGGTGAGTTCGTTTTCTCCTTTATTTGCTGTTTGCGTGGTATGACCGGATTCTGTTTGAGTTTCTGCTGGAATCTGCCCAGGTGTTTTTCGGCTGGACCTGCAGAGCTCGGTCCTCCACGCACAACATCGCTATATGACTTTGTCAGCTTATTTTCAGTTATGGGTTGGAGCCGTTTTTCAGCAGTTTGCTGAAAAGACTTTGTCCGTGTAAGCTGCGGAGTTCGGTGAGGAGGATTGACTGCTGTTTTATGCTCATTTTTGTGACGAAGGTGCCTTTGCTGCTGCTGTTCTGCAGCTACTTGATTTGCCCTGAGCTTGGCACGCGCTTCTTTGAAGGCTGGGCAGCCTTTATAGCAGCTCACGTGTGCGTTCCTGCAGTTGGCACATTTCGGGTCTTCCTGCCTAGGCTTTGGGCATGCCGTCGAAGAATGATTGCCTGCACATTTCATGCAGACAAACATTCGACTACAATAATTCTTCGTGTGCCCAAAAGCCTGGCATCGGTGGCACTGTACAGGGTCTCGTGAAATTGCCTGCCTCTCGACTTTTTCAGATGTGTTCACTACGGAACAATTGGAGCTACTGATGAATGTGAAACACAAACACCAGCAAACCATATTTATTTCATCATTACTATTTAGAAAAGCAACCTTTTGAAATATTATTGACATGCCATAGGCAAAAGGGGGAAGGCAACTCTGGACGAACAGTGTCCAGTGTTGTGTTGGTGGTGGTAAGAAACCTTATTGACAACACAACGCTGGTACAAACAGCAAACAGCGAGTGCAATAATTGACATTTTTCTTGGCTTGGAAAGCCTTATTGACAACACAGTGCTGATACAAACAGCAAGCGCACTTCCTTGCTTGAACATTAATTGACATCATTCTTGGCTTCAGAAGCCTTATTGACAACACAACGCTGGTACAAACAGCAAACAGCGAGTGCATTTTTTGTGTTTTAACATTAATTGACACTTACATTTTTCTTGACTTAGGAAGCCTTATTGACAACACAACGCTGCTACAAACAGCGAGTGCATTTCCTTGTTGTGGCACCAACCGACATCATTCCTGGCTTCAGAAGCCTCATTGACAACACAGCGCTGGTACAAACAGCGAGGGCATTTTTTGGCTTAGGAAGCCTAATTGACAACACAACGCGGTAAACAGCGAGTGCATTTTTGGAGTTTTAACATTAATTGACATATTTTCTTGGCTAATGAAGCCTTATTGACAACATTTGTGTTTAGTTTTTAGTGTTTTTGTGAATTTTGAGGTGATTTTGTGGAAAATGAGCTTTTTTTTTTTTTTTTTTTTTTTTTTTTGCTCGTTTTCAGTTGTATTGACTGGCTTAGGAAGCCTTATTGACAACATTGCTGTTTAGTTAATTTTTTTAATTTTTTTTTGCTTGTTAATTTTCAGATGTGTTCACTACGGAACAATTGGAGCTACTGATGAATGTGAAACACAAACACCAGCAAACCATATTTATTTCATCATTACTATTTAGAAAAGCAACCTTTTGAAATATTATTGACATGCCATAGGCAAAAGGGGGAAGGCAACTCTGGACGAACAGTGTCCAGTGTTGTGTTGGTGGTGGTAAGAAACCTTATTGACAACACAACGCTGGTACAAACAGCAAACAGCGAGTGCAATAATTGACATTTTTCTTGGCTTGGAAAGCCTTATTGACAACACAGTGCTGATACAAACAGCAAGCGCACTTCCTTGCTTGAACATTAATTGACATCATTCTTGGCTTCAGAAGCCTTATTGACAACACAACGCTGGTACAAACAGCAAACAGCGAGTGCATTTTTTGTGTTTTAACATTAATTGACACTTACATTTTTCTTGACTTAGGAAGCCTTATTGACAACACAACGCTGCTACAAACAGCGAGTGCATTTCCTTGTTGTGGCACCAACCGACATCATTCCTGGCTTCAGAAGCCTCATTGACAACACAGCGCTGGTACAAACAGCGAGGGCATTTTTTGGCTTAGGAAGCCTAATTGACAACACAACGCGGTAAACAGCGAGTGCATTTTTGGAGTTTTAACATTAATTGACATATTTTCTTGGCTAATGAAGCCTTATTGACAACATTTGTGTTTAGTTTTTAGTGTTTTTGTGAATTTTGAGGTGATTTTGTGGAAAATGAGCATTTTTTTTTTTTTTTTTTTTTTTTTTTTTTTGCTCGTTTTCAGTTGTATTGACTGGCTTAGGAAGCCTTATTGACAACATTGCTGTTTAGTTAATTTTTTTAATTTTTTTTTTGCTTGTTAATTTTCAGATGTGTTCACTACGGAACAATTGGAGCTACTGATGAATGTGAAACACAAACACCAGCAAACCATATTTATTTCATCATTACTATTTAGAAAAGCAACCTTTTGAAATATTATTGACATGCCATAGGCAAAAGGGGGAAGGCAACTCTGGACGAACAGTGTCCAGTGTTGTGTTGGTGGTGGTAAGAAACCTTATTGACAACACAACGCTGGTACAAACAGCAAACAGCGAGTGCAATAATTGAC
>JAWNNC010000167.1:0-52498 GCA_035043275.1 Drosophila tanythrix | reverse complement strand
GGTAATACTCGCTCGCCAGCCAAACGACTGGCGGGTACTTTATTTAATTTGTCTTATTACCATACGGCAACTTATACAAAATTTAAATCGCAACAATAACAAACGGCTTATTGTGTAAATACGGTAACTCTAACATAAGCAGTAGATTAAATACTAAGACATTTAACATAAAAGCTATCGATATTACGATAGCTGCAATGACGAGTAACATATATTTACGTTTACAATTGCTTATAGCTAATTAATAGGTATAACGACATTTATTTAAATCTATTTTTACAGGTGATGTTCGAGGAGCTGAGCGCCGGGGAGTCTTCTTTGTGGGTCTATGCTGGAGTGGCCAAGGTTTGCGGCGTTGTCTGGATGGTTTCGTGAGCATTTTTTCACAGCGGCTGTTTTGCCGTCAGCGGCAGCATAATCGTCAATTAATTGTGTCTTTTTTTCTTTGCTTTCAGGTATTTGGAGAGGCTCGCCGTTGGACTTTTCGCCAGCTGGACACTCAGGAATCAGGATCTGCCCTCACCAATGGATCAGCTACGTCGCATTATTTATTTTTATTTATAAAATGTGTTTGTGTTAAGCGCATATGAGAGTTAATACACGTGCCGATGTGCGTGTATTTATTTTCATTTGTTTTGATTTGGTTTTGTTTGTTTTGCATGTATGCGTGTATTTATTTGCATTTAATTTTTTTCGTTTTGCTTGTTTTGCATGTAGAATGTGAATTTAAATTGTTTTTTTTACTTTTTTTTTATTATTGCGTGTATATTGTTATCGTTGTATATTGTTATTTTGTTGTTATATTATTGTAATTGTTTTGTTTTATATTATTGCATATTAAATTAAATTCATGTTATACTTTTTTTTCAGGTATTCTTGCCATTAAACATCCACGCAACTGCGCATACTGGAGTCAGGATCAGGTAAGTTGGATTAACTTGTATCATTGTAATGTTAATTAGTTTTGTTTATTAATTTATATTTTAAATTTGTATTTATTTTTCTTTTCAGGTACTTGCAGTTATGTAGACGTTTCTGCCTTTACTCATCAGGGCGTCAGCATGTAATCGTCACCAAGAAGGTCATTGAGGTCGTTGGCTGTGTCATCTGCATCCGTCCACGAGTTGTCATGATCATCTTGTGGGGTGGCTTCGTGGCTTTCTTGTGGCTGAGGAGCGTCTTTGGCTTGTGGAGCGTCTTTGGCATGTGGAGCGTCTTGCACGGGTGGAGCGTCTTGTGCACTTGGAGCGTCTTGGGCTTTTGAAGCGTTCTTGGCAGCACTGCTGTTGTTCATTTGTATTGTTATGAACTGCAGTAGAATATTCAATAATTGATCAATTTTATTCTCTAGGCGCATAAACATGGCTGTGTCTTGTTGGTGGTGCTTCTCCTGTTGCGACTGCTTCTCATGATCAGGCCGAGGCTGCTGTTGGGGGATGCATTGCTTCCTTGAAGAGATTGCTGTTTTGTCAGGTGAATTCCTTTGTTGCTGTTTGCGTGGTGTGGCTCGGTTTCGTTGCAGGTTCTGCTGGTATCCGGCAAGGTGTTTTTCTGCTGGATTACGCAGTCGTGCAACCCTAGGTCCTCCACGCACAATATCACTATATGATTTTTTCATCTTATTTGCAGGTGAACTTTGGAGCCGTTTTTCAGCAGTTTGCTGAGGTGACTTTGTCCTTGTTGGCTGCAATGTATGGCGAGGAGAAGTGGAGTACTATTTTATGCATAGTACTCTGACGAGGATGCCTTTCCTGGAGCTCTTCTGCAGCCACACGGTTTGCCCTGAGCTTGGCACGCGCTTCTTTGAAGGCTGGGCAGCCTTTGTAGCAACTGACGTGTGCATTCCCGCAGTTGGCACACTTGGGGGCTTCACGTCTAGGCTTTGGGCATGCCGTCGATGGGTGCTCACCTGCGCACTTCATACACACAAAGGGACGACTACAATAATTTTTTGTGTGCCCAAGTGCCTGGCATCGGTGGCATTGTGCTGGATCAAGCGACTTTGCCTGCCTCTCCACTTCCACAGATTGAAAACCCAGTTGCTTCAGGGTAAGTATTTGCTTGTGGCTTCCATCTACTTTAGTAACGATTTCAACCTCAAATATGTTTAGTTGCCTTCTAGTAAATCGGTGCTGGATGGCTCTGGAGAATCTTGACGTATAGCCCAACTTACTCAGTTCCTCCGTCAGCCATTCACTTGGCGTCGTATGATGTAGTCCGCGTATGATGACCCTGAAGCCTTTTTCGCTGCGCATCTGGTGTGTATGCGCTTGTATGCCGTCTTCTTCAAGGGCCGACTTGATTGCGACGAAGGTTTTACTGTCCTCGCATTGGATGCGGAGACCGTTATTATATGTGGCCTTCGTCGCGTATTTGCCTATGCCTGGCAACCTTGAGAGTCTTTCAATTAGAGGCACAATTGACACAACTGATGGCACATAAATTGAAGGCATTTTTTTGAATGCGTATTCTCGTTTAATAGCTGTTGGATTTTATGCTGGTCTGTCTGCTGCTGCGAGCGCTCATCATCATGGTTTCCCTTTTCAGATAGTTGTGCACACGCACAGAAGGCAGCGACGACTGAGGCAGCCGGTCGCCAGCCTGCTTTATTTATGTAAAATTGCTACAAGTTGGCAACATATAAATATGATTAACATAACATAAAATGTTAAATACAATGCTGTGTGTAGTGTTAAGTGTAGATGCAACTCTGAATGTAGAGTAACATGTGTGACTTAAATACTAGCAGAGTTTCAAAGGCGTGGTGTGAGAAATGAATAACAAAAAATTGCGTAGTATACTTAACAGCTAAAGTGTTGTGTGTACTAACTTAAATAAAGTATACTTATATGATATGGCGTGGTGTGAAAAATGAATGACAATAAATGGCGTAGTATACTTAACGGCTAATGTTGTGTGTACTAACTTATCAATATAAATAAAGTATGCTTATATGATATGGCATGGTGTGTGAAAAATTATATAAGATATTATGTGTATTAATAATAAAGAGCATCCATTCATGTAGAGGACGTCATATAGATGATGGAAAGCGAGTTCCTCTCCAGAAAGGGCAGTTCGCATTCAAATTAGGTCAGGGTCGTCGCACAGAAAGCTGATTCCTCCAGTTGCGCCGCTCACGCCATGAGCACGGTAGTAAACTCCTACGAGATGGAGGCAGGCGTCTCAGACACTGGAGGTCAAAAACACCAACAAGCAATCTCCGAAGGTGGTCCACAGAGAGAGGGGGCACAACAAAGAGCACCCGCTGTGGTAGAAACTGCGCACAGGATCCAGACTGCAAAGATTGCTGCACTGGAGGCCCATGATTAATTTCTTGATGACAAGGAGCAGCATTCCAAAAGGCCATTTTGAAGGCGACAGACTGATTGCTGGAAGTGTTTGTGTAATTTGGGCAGCCATTCAGAACAGCCGAATTGATATCTGTATGAGGACTTCTGGACGAACTAGACATTGCAGTTGTCATTGACGATGTTGAGTTGTTGATTAGTGACGAACATTTGCAGAATGTTGAGCAGCGTGTCCATCTTTTTTGCCATGTCGCTAATCAGCAACATATTTTGATGCAACATTTGCATAACGGAAGTTCCTACTTGCAGATTCTGCCAAGGATCACTATCCGAAATACTTTGCTGGCTTAGCTGATGTTGCCGCTTATCCTGCCGTTGTTGGGGGATTGACTCGCGTTGTTGTTGCTGCTCATTACGCAGTTGCTGCTGGAAGTTCTGCAGATGTTTAGTTGCCGGATTACGTACGCGTTCCTGTGATTGCCCTCCTTGAACAGCTTGACTATAGGAAATGTTAGGGCTGCGCAGAATAGACTTTGGCTTTTGCTGCAGCTGTACTTTGACCTGTTGATTCTGCAAATTTGTTGGCTCCAAAGTCTGCATATGCTGGTGTAAGGCAGATCTTAAGGAATTTTTGCTGGGTTGCTGCTTAAATAACTGAGGTTTCTGCTGGGTCCGCTTTTCCCTCTGCTGCTTCACAAATTGTTGACCCTGGGCGTTGGAAGGCTTCTCATGCTGGGGTTGCTGTACCTGATGTTTAATACCAGGGTTTATGGGCTGCAAATCCTCAATGATGGGACGAATGCATTGAGGCATTTGTCTTTTTGTTTTGGAGAATTGCTTATTTAGGTTTCCTTGACCACCTGTTATCTTGGCACGAGCACTTTTGAATGAAGGACAACCCTTATAATTGGCTACATGGCTACCACCGCAATTGGCACATTTCGCCTCTGTATTTTTCAATTTAGTGCAAGCTGTTGTTGCATGTTTGCCAGCACATTTAAGGCAAATGAAAGGCTTGAGGCAGTAATTTTTACTGTGGCCGAATTCCTGGCAGCGATGACACTGCACAGGGTCAGGGCTCTTCAATTGCTTCTCAACAACAATGTGCTGGTTCCCGATTTCAGAGAGAGAGAGCACTTGTTCATTTACGCCTTCATTTCTTGGTTCAAGTTCTATTTCAAAAATATTCAGTGGTTGCCCAGTGAAGCGGTGTTTTATTACATTAATAAAACGAGCCGCATAACCCAGTTCAGCCAGCTTAGCTTTTAACCAATCAACCGAGGTCGAATGATGGAGATGGCGCATAATAATACGAAATCCACGATCCTTTCGTATTTGATGGGTGTACATATGTACGTCGCCCTCTTTTAGAGTCTCAAGGATGGCTTTATATGTGACCATATCCTTACATTGCACTCTGACTGAATCACCACGAGAACACTTTGTAGTAAACTTGCCAACCGATGAAGCATTATTAAGTTTATCCAGCAGTGGTTGAATCGAAGATACATTAGGAAGAAAGAGAGTTGGTATTTTCTCATTCTGAGCTAGCTGAATTTGCTGCTGTTGAAATTGCTTCACTTGCTGTTGTTGCGTATGTATCAAACTTGCTATGTCAGCAGCCAAATCTTTATTATTAGCAGGTTCATTGTTATAATGATCCATTTCTTCTTCGCCATCCAAATGGGTGTTGGGCAGTTTTTTATTTTGACGTTCTACATCTGGTTTGTTCAATGTCTTCATATCTTCTTTCATTTTAGTGCCACAAGCAGGCAGTGCTCGCTTCACTTTAACTGGCAGACGCATAGACGTTGTTATTGTCTTTCGTTTTAGTGATACGGCTGGGCACTTGGGAGAAGTTGGGGGCAATGCCATATTTGTAGATATTTCTTGAATAGGATTTTCAGAAGTGACAGTTTTTATGCTGACGGTATCAAAGGCATCTGAATCAGCATCAGTAAGAACATCTTCGTTAATATTCACGGCGTTGGGAATATTAATTCTTGATAGGAGTGTTGACCATTCGTCATCGGAGTCATAATCAGCATTACTATCTGAATCATACTTGGTTTGATAAACCTTATTGGGAAATACAGTGCTGGAGTGAGCAGCAAGTGCATTTTTCAGAAATTTCTTCTGGAACAGTGCATCCCGCGAATTGGGATATTTGTTTACCTTCTTAGGCATTGTATTTATGTTGTTCACATACTCACCGATCCACAGATTTTCAGGACCTTTTTTATTATTTTTTTTCACAGTTCACTTTTATAGTTTTTTTTTCCCACAGTTTTTGGTTATGGTATTGTTTTTTTTTTTTATTTTATTTTTTTTTTTTTTTATTTTATTTTTATTTTTATTTTTATTTTACAGCTGCCAGCCGACCCGGAGATTTTCAGGTCCTTTTTCACAATTCACTTTTAGTGTTTTTTTTTTTTTTTCCACAGATTTTGGTTTTATTAGTTTTTTTTCAGTTTTCAGCCGCCAGCCTGAATTTTATTAGTCAGGACTGGTTTTATTATTTTTTGTTTTCCACAGATCACATTTATTTATTGTTTTTCATAAATCACTTTTTTGGATTTTTTTTTCCATTTGTTCATTTTATATATTTTTATTTTTATTTTTTTTTATTTTTATTTTACAGCTGCCAGCCGACCCGGAGATTTTCAGGTCCTTTTTCACAATTCACTTTTAGTGTTTTTTTTTTCCACAGATTTTGGTTTTGTTAGTTTTTTTTTCAGTTTTCAGCCGCCAGCCTGAATTTTATTAGTCAGGACTGGTTTTATTATTTTTTGTTTTCCACAGATCACATTTATTTATTGTTTTTCATAAATCACTTTTTTGGATTTTTTTTCCATTTGTTCATTTTATATATTTTTTCCACAGTTCACATTTTTTTTTTTTTTTTTTTTCAGTTTTGGATTTAATTATTTTTTTTCACAATTCACTTTTTTTTTTTTTTTTTTCACAATTCACTTTTTTCAGTTTTTTCTTTCTTTTTTCTTTTTTTTCTTTTTCTTTTTCTTTTCTTTTCAGATTTTTTCAGATAGTTGTGCACACGCACAGAAGGCAGCGACGACTGAAGCAGCCGGTCGCCAGCCTGCTTTATTTATGTAAAATTGCTACAAGTTGGCAACATATAAATATGATTAACATAACATAAAATGTTAAATACAATGCTGTGTGTAGTGTTAAGTGTAGATGCAACTCTGAATGTAGAGTAACATGTGTGACTTAAATACTAGCAGAGTTTCAAAGGCGTGGTGTGAGAAATGAATAACAAAAAATTGCGTAGTATACTTAACGGCTAAAGTGTTGTGTGTACTAACTTAAATAGAGTATACTTATATGATATGGCGTGGTGTGAAAAATGAATGACAATAGATGGCGTAGTGTACTTAACGGCTAATGTTGTGTGTACTAACTTATCGAAATAATTAAAGTATACTTATATGATATGGCATGGTGTGTGAACAAATTACATAAAACATTATGTGTAATAATAAAGAGTGTTTTACAATATTTGTGTAAGTCTTAAAAAATAATACAATGGAGGTGGCATCAAAGTTTACAATTCAAAATTAAAATTATCCGAATCTAAAAGGGTGAAATTTGCGATGTCGTGTCCAGGACGCCATGTTGATGATGGAAATCAAGTTCCTCTCCAGAAGGGGTAGTTCGCTCCTAAGTTAGGTCGGGGTCGTCGTACACTAAGCCGATTCCTCCAGTTGCGCAGCTCAAGCCATGAGGAGGAGGATGAGCATATTCGCTTAGCAGACGGCCGGAATCTCATAGTCCTTCGCTTATCAAGCAAGCCCCGAAGGTGGTCCATAGAGAGGGGGGGCACAACAAAGGGCAGACGCTGTGGTAACATCTGTGCGCAGGATCCAGATTGCAGGGATTGCTGCACAGGAGGCCCATGATTAATTTCTTGCAGACGAGGAGCAGCATCCCAGTAGGCCATTTTAAAGGTGACAGACTGGTTGCCGGAAGTGTTTGTGTAATTTGGGCAGCCATTAAGAACAGCCGTATTGATTTGTGTATGAAGAGGACATCTGGACGAACTAGACATTGCAGTGGTCATTGGCGATGTTAGTTATATTACTTAGAGGCCTGAGTTGTTGATTGGAGACGAGCAATTGTAGAACGTTGAGCAGCGTGTCCATCTTTTTTGTCATGTTTTTTTTAGAGAGGCGTGCGAACGCACAATGAAGGCAGCTACGACTGAGGCAGTCGGTCGCCGGCCTGCTTTATTTATGTAAAATTGCACAGAGTTAGCAACATGTAAATATAAATAACATAACATAAAGGTGTTAATTGCAACGCTGTGAACATGTAACAGTGTGAATTTGTGAAATGCAACTTTTTTTAATGATAATACTCGCTCACCAGCTAAACGACTGGCGGGTACTTTATTGAATTCGTCTTATTACCATTCGGCAACTTATACAAAATTTAAATCACAACAATAACAAACGGCTTATTGTATAAATACTATAACTCTAACAAGGCAGTAGATTAAATACTAGAACATTTAACATAAAAGCTATCGATATACGATAGCTGCAAAGACAAGTAACATATGTTTACGTTTACAATTGCTTATAGCTAATTAACAAGTAAAATAACATTTATTTAAATCTATTTTAGTTTTAATTTTATGAGGAGCTTAGCGCCGGGAAGTCTTCTTTGTGGTTCCATGCTGGAGTGGCCGGGGTTTGTAGCGCCGTCTACGGCAGCATGATCGTCAATTCATTGTGTGTATTTTCTTTTCTTTCCGGTATTTGGGGAGGCTCGCAGTTGGACATTTCGCCCAGCTGGACACTCATGCAACAGGTTCTGGCCTCACCAATGGATCAGCTAAGTCGAATTGTTTATTTTCAGTTATAAAATGTTTGTGTGTTTGAGTGTTATGCGCATATGCAGTATAATACACGTGCCGATGTGCGTGTATTTATTATCATTTGTTTTGATTTGGTTTTGTTTGTTTTGCATCTATGCGTGTATTTAATTGCATTTAATTGTTTTCGTATTGCTTGTTTTGCATGTAGAATGTGGATTTAAATTGTTAATTACTTGTTTATTATTGCGTGTATATTGTTATGCTTTGTATGTTGTTATTATGTTATAATATTATTGTAATTGTTTTATTTTATATTTTATATTGCAGCGTATTAAATTCACGTGTGTATATTGTTATGCTTTGTTTGTTGTTATTATGTTGTTATATTATTGTAATTGTTTTATTCTATATTTTATATTGCAGCGTATTAAATTAAATTCATGTTTTTCTTTCTTTTCAGTTATTCTTGTAGAGCTGCCTGCCATTGGTCATCCACACAACTTCGCACACTGGAGTCCAGGATCAGGTAAGTTGGATTAACTTTTATTATTATAATGTTAATTAGTTTTGTTTATTAATTTATATTTTAAATTTGTATTTATTTTTCTTTTCAGGTACTTGCAGTTATCAATCAGGGTGTCAGCATATATTCATCACCAAGGAGGTCATTGAGTTCATTGGCTGTGTCATCTGCATCCGTCCAAGAGTTATCATGGTCATCTTGTGGGGTGGCTTCATGGGTTTCTTGTGGCTGAGGAGCGTCTTTGGCATGTGGAGCGTCTTGCACGGGTGGAGCGTCTTGTGCTTGCGGAGCGTCTTGGGCATTTGTAGCGTTATTGGCCGCACTGCTGTTTCAGATGTGTTCACTACGGAACAATTGGAGCTACTGATGAATGTGAAACACAAACACCAGCAAACCATATTTATTTCATCATTACTATTTAGAAAAGCAACCTTTTGAAATATTATTGACATGCCATAGGCAAAAGGGGGAAGGCAACTCTGGACGAACAGTGTCCAGTGTTGTGTTGGTGGTGGTAAGAAACCTTATTGACAACACAACGCTGGTACAAACAGCAAACAGCGAGTGCAATAATTGACATTTTTCTTGGCTTGGAAAGCCTTATTGACAACACAGTGCTGATACAAACAGCAAGCGCACTTCCTTGCTTGAACATTAATTGACATCATTCTTGGCTTCAGAAGCCTTATTGACAACACAACGCTGGTACAAACAGCAAACAGCGAGTGCATTTTTTGTGTTTTAACATTAATTGACACTTACATTTTTCTTGACTTAGGAAGCCTTATTGACAACACAACGCTGCTACAAACAGCGAGTGCATTTCCTTGTTTTTTTCAGTTGTGTTCGCAACCGAACATTGGGAGCTACTGATGATTGTGAAACACAATCACCAGCCAACCATATTTATTTCGTTATTACTATGTAGAAAGCAACCTTTGAAATATTTTTGACATGCCATAGGCAAAAGGGGGAAGGCAACTCTGGACGAACAATGTCCAGTGTTGTTTTGGTGGGGGTAAATTGTTTCTGGCATATATGGGCGCTTCAGACTGAACTTCTTGGGCTTCTTGAACTGCAGACGGACTTCTTGGAATTCACGGACTGTGGACGGACTTCTTGGACTAGGCGGACTGCGGGCGGACTTCTTGGCCTTCGTGGACAGGAACGGCTTCTTGGACGCTACAGATTCACTTCCATAGTGGAAGGGACAGAAGATTGCGGTGGCACAGGATGGCTTCTGGAGAGGGACTCCACCAAGGACATCAGCATCGTCAGAAGCGCATCCATCTTCCGTCCCATATCAGCAACTAAGGTAGTTTGCTCACGCAGAATTTGTAAAAGTGTGACTTGTTCCATGGCGCAACTCTGTTGACGTTGCTCCAGTTGTGGCTGCCCATCTAAGTGTGGCTGGGTACAACAGGGCGGATGATCCCGTTGCTGCTCCTCCCGAGCTTGGGACTGAGGGCTGCGGAGCTTAAGTTCCCGCTGCTCAACGCGAAGCCGCTCCTGGAACTTCTCCAGATGTCTTTCAGCTGGCCTAGCAGTCCGGGCAGCAACGGTCTTCCCTTGTACAACTTGGCTGTACGTCTTCTTAGTTTCCTGTTTTGGGTGCGTTATGTTTTGCTGCGTCTTTCGTGGTTTACTAGGTTGTTGCTCCTTCCTGGGGTGTACTCCTTGTTGGTGTTCCTTGTTTAGTGGCTGTTGTTGCTGTACTTGGCACTGCTGTGCCTGTAGTTTCTGCTGTGGCTGTTGTTTTTGCTGTGGATTCGCTGCTTCAATACGTGTAATGAGTAATTTGTTTCTTGCTGTCTTGTATGTGGGGCATCCTTTGTAACTGGCAACATGCTTGCCCTTACAGTTGGCGCACGTAGCCTCCGTGTCTTTTGTTTTGGTACAGTCTGTAGTTGCATGGCTACCAGCACACTTCAGACACACAAATGGTCTGCGGCAGTAGTTCTTGCTGTGTCCAAATGCTTGGCAACGATGGCATTGGACAGGGTCGTGGCTTCGCATCTGTCGCTCGACAGAAATGTGCTGGCACCCCAATCTAGTAAGTGTAAGTATATGATCATTCCGTCCATCAGGATGTGGCTCAAGCTCAACCTCAAAAATATTGAGAGGCTGGCCAGTAAAACGGTTCTTCACCCCATTGACAAAGCGAACCACAAACCCCATGTCAGTCAACTTCATCTTGATCAACTCCTGCGAAGTGGAATGGTGTAAGTTTTTAATTACAACACGGAAGCCCCTCATTGTCCGCAGCTGGTGAGTGTGCATCTGTGTGTCATCATTGTTTAAGGCCTGCAAGACTGCATTATAGGTGTCCAAGTCATTGCACAAGACCCTCACACCACCTCCGTTAAAGCATTTGGTAGCGAAGCTGCCAGCACGCACAACTTTGCCAAGCTTATCCAGCAGAGGCTGAATTTCATCAACATTTGGCAGAAAGATCTGAGGAATCTTCTGCGGCGACTTTAGCGGCTTCTCAGCGACATTCACTTCATCATCACGGCAAACTCCGGCGTCCATATGCTCCTCAGACAATCTGACACGCGGAGTTGCAGGGTTGGTTGGTGAAGAAACCCCCTCAGGTGACGGCATGCTATCGCAAAGTGTGGCAATAGCACTTTTGGCCTTGAAGAAATCTGGAATTTCTTCAACAGATTTTTCTTTACTGGAGGTATTCCTCTTGCGGCGCTTATTCTTAGTTACAGTTGTGAAACCGTCCAAGTCCTCAGATGAGTTTGAAGCGGAATCAGAACCAATAATAGTAACGTCATCTTGATCGGATAAATCCTCCCAAATGTCTGACGACGGCTGCTTGGCTGCATCAAAATCCGACCAATTAACTTCTTTGGCTGGCATAGATGACACAGGTACAAATGGAAAATCCAGATTGGCGGGTTTGGCTGAAAGCCAACCATCTAGAGTAGGGTGAGTTTTGGTTTTGGCAGGTACCTTTGTGGCACCACTAGCTCGCTTAGACCCTGCCACAGCCTTGCGTGCTCTATCTCTCTTCATTTTCAGACGTGAAATACACCAGGTCGTCAGGTACACAGTTCCTTAATGCCTCTCCCTCCGAAAATAGGGCAACCGCCCGTGGTATAGAAGCTCCCTGTTTCAAAAATAAACCGAATATATTTGCGATTCTCAAATTCCAAAATAAAAAAATTTTTTTCAGATTTCAGATTTTTCACTTTTTTTTTTCAGTTTTTCAGTTTTTTTTCAGTTAATTTTCAGTTTATTTTTTGCTTGTTAATTTTCAGATTTTCAGATGTGTTCACTACGGAACAATTGGAGCTACTGATGAATGTGAAACACAAACACCAGCAAACCATATTTATTTCATCATTACTATTTAGAAAAGCAACCTTTTGAAATATTATTGACATGCCATAGGCAAAAGGGGGAAGGCAACTCTGGACGAACAGTGTCCAGTGTTGTGTTGGTGGTGGTAAGAAACCTTATTGACAACACAACGCTGGTACAAACAGCAAACAGCGAGTGCAATAATTGACATTTTTCTTGGCTTGGAAAGCCTTATTGACAACACAGTGCTGATACAAACAGCAAGCGCACTTCCTTGCTTGAACATTAATTGACATCATTCTTGGCTTCAGAAGCCTTATTGACAACACAACGCTGGTACAAACAGCAAACAGCGAGTGCATTTTTTGTGTTTTAACATTAATTGACACTTACATTTTTCTTGACTTAGGAAGCCTTATTGACAACACAACGCTGCTACAAACAGCGAGTGCATTTCCTTGTTGTGGCACCAACCGACATCATTCCTGGCTTCAGAAGCCTCATTGACAACACAGCGCTGGTACAAACAGCGAGGGCATTTTTTGGCTTAGGAAGCCTAATTGACAACACAACGCGGTAAACAGCGAGTGCATTTTTGGAGTTTTAACATTAATTGACATATTTTCTTGGCTAATGAAGCCTTATTGACAACATTTGTGTTTAGTTTTTAGTGTTTTTGTGAATTTTGAGGTGATTTTGTGGAAAATGAGCTTTTTTTTTTTTTTTTTTTTTTTTTTTTGCTTGTTAATTTTCAGATGTGTTGACTACGGAACAATTGGAGCTACTGATGATGTGAAACACAAGCACCAGCAAACCTATTTATTTCATCTTCTTTTGAAAGCAACTTTTGAAATATTATTGACTATGCCATAGGCTACAGATGTGAAGCAACTCTGCGAACATGTCCATTTGTGTTGCTAGTGATAAGAAACCTTTTGAAACACAGACTGGTACAAACAGCAAACAGCGATGCAATAATTGTCATTTTTCTTGGTTGGAAAGAACCTTATTGACAACACAGTGCTGATACAAACAGCAAGGCATCCGCGTGAAATAATTGACATCATTCTTGGGGAAGCCATTCCAGTGTGTGGGTGGTGGTAAGCCTTATTGACAACACAACGCTGGTACAAACAGCAAACAGCGAGTGCATTTTTTGTGTTTTAACATTAATTGACACTTACATTTTTCTTGACTTAGGAAGCCTTATTGACAACACAACGCTGCTACAAACAGCGAGTGCATTTCCTTGTTGTGGCACCAACCGACATCATTCCTGGCTTCAGAAGCCTCATTGACAACACAGCGCTGGTACAAACAGCGAGGGCATTTTTTGGCTTAGGAAGCCTAATTGACAACACAACGCGGTAAACAGCGAGTGCATTTTTGGAGTTTTAACATTAATTGACATATTTTCTTGGCTAATGAAGCCTTATTGACAACATTTGTGTTTAGTTTTTATTGTTTTTGTGAATTTTGAGGTGATTTTGTGGAAAATGAGCTTTTTTTTTTTTTTTTTTTTTTTTTTGCTTGTTAATTTTCAGATTTTCAGATGTGTTCACTACGGAACAATTGGAGCTACTGATGAATGTGAAACACAAACACCAGCAAACCATATTTATTTCATCATTACTATTTAGAAAAGCAACCTTTTGAAATATTATTGACATGCCATGAAAAGGAACACCGGCAACAGTGTCCATTTTTTGCTGATGGTGGTAAGAAACCTTATTGACAACACAACGCTGGTACAAACAGCAAACAGCGAGTGCAATAATTGACATTTTTCTTGGCTTGGAAAGCCTTATTGACAACACAGTGCTGATACAAACAGCAAGCGCACTTCCTTGCTTGAACATTAATTGACATCATTCTTGGCTTCAGAAGCCTTATTGACAACACAACGCTGGTACAAACAGCAAACAGCGAGTGCATTTTTTGTGTTTTAACATTAATTGACACTTACATTTTTCTTGACTTAGGAAGCCTTATTGACAACACAACGCTGCTACAAACAGCGAGTGCATTTCCTTGTTGTGGCACCAACCGACATCATTCCTGGCTTCAGAAGCCTCATTGACAACACAGCGCTGGTACAAACAGCGAGGGCATTTTTTGGCTTAGGAAGCCTAATTGACAACACAACGCGGTAAACAGCGAGTGCATTTTTGGAGTTTTAACATTAATTGACATATTTTCTTGGCTAATGAAGCCTTATTGACAACATTTGTGTTTAGTTTTTATTGTTTTTGTGAATTTTGAGGTGATTTTGTGGAAAATGAGCTTTTTTTTTTTTTTTTTTTTTTTTTTTGCTTGTTAATTTTCAGATTTTCAGATGTGTTCACTACGGAACAATTGGAGCTACTGATGAATGTGAAACACAAACACCAGCAAACCATATTTATTTCATCATTACTATTTAGAAAAGCAACCTTTTGAAATATTATTGACATGCCATAGGCAAAAGGGGGAAGGCAACTCTGGACGAACAGTGTCCAGTGTTGTGTTGGTGGTGGTAAGAAACCTTATTGACAACACAACGCTGGTACAAACAGCAAACAGCGAGTGCAATAATTGACATTTTTCTTGGCTTGGAAAGCCTTATTGACAACACAGTGCTGATACAAACAGCAAGCGCACTTCCTTGCTTGAACATTAATTGACATCATTCTTGGCTTCAGAAGCCTTATTGACAACACAACGCTGGTACAAACAGCAAACAGCGAGTGCATTTTTTGTGTTTTAACATTAATTGACACTTACATTTTTCTTGACTTAGGAAGCCTTATTGACAACACAACGCTGCTACAAACAGCGAGTGCATTTCCTTGTTGTGGCACCAACCGACATCATTCCTGGCTTCAGAAGCCTCATTGACAACACAGCGCTGGTACAAACAGCGAGGGCATTTTTTGGCTTAGGAAGCCTAATTGACAACACAACGCGGTAAACAGCGAGTGCATTTTTGGAGTTTTAACATTAATTGACATATTTTCTTGGCTAATGAAGCCTTATTGACAACATTTGTGTTTAGTTTTTATTGTTTTTGTGAATTTTGAGGTGATTTTGTGGAAAATGAGTTTTTTTTTTTTTTTTTTTTTTTTTTTTTTTTTTTGCTCATTTTCAGTTGTATTGACTGGCTGAGGAAGCCTTATTGACAACATTGCTGTTTAGTTTTAATGTATTTTGTGTATTTTGAGGTGATTCCGTGTAAAATGACCTTTTTTTTTTTTTTTTTTTTTTTTTTTTTGCTTGTTAATTTTCAGATTTTCAGATGTGTTCACTACGGAACAATTGGAGCTACTGATGAATGTGAAACACAAACACCAGCAAACCATATTTATTTCATCATTACTATTTAGAAAAGCAACCTTTTGAAATATTATTGACATGCCATAGGCAAAAGGGGGAAGGCAACTTTTTTTTTAATATATAACTCACACACCAGCTAAACTGCTGGCGGGTACTTTATTTAATTTGTCTCTTACCAGTAGGCAACATATACAAACTTAAATTACAACAATAAAACTTATGCTATTGTATTTAAAAATATTGGCGTAAACTATGACAGTTTGTTTTCTTTTTTATATATACTAAATCAGTAACAACTTTTAGCAGTCCGGCAACTCCAGTAACATCTTGTGGCTTGCCATTGTCAGGGACGTGCGATCTGGTCACACTCGCTTTTGTTTACATTTTACATTTATTGGTATTTAATTAATATTGCTACTTGTTTCGTTTCAGGCACTCTCCGACGTTGATTCTTTCCTTTCAGGATCCGATGATGACTCCAAGGAAACATCTGCATGGCCATTTGCCGGAGTAGTCACTCCGTGATGCGCCGCTCGTATTCTGCTTCGCCCAGCCACGTGCATCAGAGACAGGCTTTGTCAGCGCCAATAAGACAAGAAAGTATTTTCTATGTTGTTTATGTAGTTGTGTGTGTTCATGTTTTTTACTATTGTTTTGTGTGCTTTAGATGGGTTGTGTTGTTATTTATATAGTGTTGTTTTGTTTTATTTTTTGTTTGTGTTGTTATTTATATGGTGTTGTTTTGTTCTATTTTTTGTTTGTGATATACGGATGTATACATTTTTACATGTATACACCTTTATGTGTGTGTGTGTAGTTATTTACATTAGTTCGGTTTTGGTTATGTTTGTTTTGTTTTGTGCGTCTTCGTGTATTTGTTATAATTTATTAGGTATTTATTTTGTTATTGTTTATATTTTTATGTGTTGAATTAGCTTCCAAATTGTCTTTCTTGTCAGGTATATTGAAGAGTTGCTCGCCGCTTGACTCCCAGCGTCGCAGTGGCCTTCCGATGACCCAGGCACCGCTGCAGGCTCCATGCAGCCGCGCGATCCGGGGGACGCACTTGGTGAGGGCGTCGCTTGGTTAACCCAAACTCACGTCGCCGTTCCGGGCTCCGGCAGCGCTCAGCTCGTCGCTTATGGATGTGGTGAGGTGATCTCTGTTGCCCTGGGAATATGTTTAGAGAGTGGTTTATTAATTGTATACTTCCCGTCAGGTTCATCAGGATTGAGAAGCCGAGAATCATCGATGCTGTCGACTGCCAGTTTCTGATTTTTGTGGGCCGCCTCCCGTTTGAGCGGTTGAGGGAGCACGCGTCTTCGCCCTCCGCCATAGGATCATCCGTTGTGCCGTCCTCTGTCAATCTCAGTAGTTGGGTGCGTACCGTCGAGAGACCTTGGTCTAGCATTGCCTCCTGTTCAATTTGTGTCGATGGAGGCAGCTGAGTGTGCTTTGCAGGAGGCGTCGGACGGTGGCGCCACGCATCATTCCGAGGTTGGCGCTGGGCAGCACGCAGTCCAGGTGAAGTTTTATATCCAATTTGCAGAGCGCTTGTCGTTTGCCAATTTCTGTTGCCCAGCAAGCGACACCTGTTTAAGCAGCTGTTGAGCTCTTCTTGGGCAGTGTGTGTTGCCGGATATGTTTGACGATGCAGGGCTTCTTGCGGCTGAGGCCTACCTTGAGGCGGACCCTCCGGTGTAGCCAGCGGGTTCGACGTTTGTGATTGAGCGGCAGAGGCTCTTGCCTGTATCAGCTGTGTTGAGAGAGCAGCTCCCTCCACTGGTATCGGTCGGTCTCCTTCATAGTCCGGGACTATTATACGCTGAATGGCAAGCGGCTGGCCCAGGATATTGCCTATAACTTCCTCACGGGTGAGTTTGCCATGCCTGTATTGCCGTTTAAAGTAATTTATACTCCCTTCACCGAAGCGTTTGGGTGGTGGCATTTGTTGCCTTATCTGCCTTTGCCTGGCTTCTGCTTCAGCGTCTCGTCTTCTTTGCTCTTCTTGCCTTTTCTCCTCTTCAATGCGCAGGAGAGATGGCAGCGTGAGTTGTTGTTGAGAGCTCAGAGTCTGCTGGTTCCTGCTCTGAGGTTGTAACGGGCAAAAATAGTGCTGCAATTGTTGCGTATATCGGGGTCTCAATAGGCGTTGTGGCTCGTATGGCTGCAGTAGCAACTTCTTGGCCTCTGGATTCACGTGTCGGGACAGGGAGCCAGCAAATCGTCCGCTTGTTGCCTTGAACGTTTCTTCAACTGTGGCCAAACTGTAGGTATTCCTTAACGTTGAGTTCCTTGTCATCCATGTAGCCTTTAGTGATCTTCTCATGATTTTATTTTGCATGCATTGGATCCGTTTGATTTGTGAATCTGAGACGAGCGATCCCCACACTGGGAGTGCGTATTGCCATAGGGGCATAATGAGTTGCTTAATTAGCAGCGCCTTACACTCGTTCTTCAGTCGGCTTTTTGGACCAATGAGCCATTCCAACTTGGCTGCCCTTGCTCTAAGTCTGATACGTAACTTCGTGACATGCGATTTCAGTGTTAGCTTCCTGTCAAGTGTTACACCCAGGTAAGTGTGAGTAGTCCCACATGTAATTCTTTGGCCGCATATTGAAGGGGCGCTTTCTCTATCTTTCTGCTTTAGATGTCTCAGCGTGTAGATGACGTGCCCGGTCTTCTTCGCATTGATGGTGATGCACCACATCTTGGCCCACTTTTCAAAATGGCCAATGTATTTTTGGTTTTCACTTATGGCTTCACTCGGATAGGAGGAAGCACACATAATCACTGTATCGTCAGCGTACGTTGACAGCATCATCTGTTTCTCGTGTGGCTGCATGTGCTCCCTATTTTGCGTGAGGAGTGGTAGGGGCATGTCCGATGCATATATGGTGTATAGAATTGGCCCCAACACGCTGCCTTGCGGCACACCTGCTCGTATTTTACCATGTCTGGACTTTATGCCATCGTTACATATGACAAGGAAACTTCGCTCGTGGAGATAGGTTTCAAGTATGTTGAAGAGATTTATTGGCAATATTTTAATTAATTTGCAGAGTAGTCCGCTGTGCCATACCCTGTCAAATGCTTCCGCGATGTCGATATAGACTGCTGAGCAGAATTGCCGCTCCTCGTACGCGCGTAGAATGAACTGGGAGACTCGCGCCAGCTGTTGCTCTGTGCCGTGTTCGCGTCTAAAACCAAACTGGTAGTTTGGAATAGCCTTGGCAAAGTCCTCCACTTCAAACAGACGAGAGATGAGAAGTTTTTCAAAGATCTTTGAAAACCCGGAGAGGAGACTGATTGGGCGATAGGCAGCGGCATCAGCAGAGTTTTTACCGGGTTTTAGTATCATGCAGATACAGGCATGCTTCCATTTAAAGGGGAAGTAGCCCAGGCGCAGCATTGAGTTGAATATCAGTAACAGGTATAGTATTGCTTTTTGTGGCAGGAGCTTTATAATTTTATTATCTATTCTGTCCTCCCCAGGTGATTTGGATGGTTCTAGGGCATTTATTGCCAATTTCAATTCGACGAATGTCACAGGTCTTATCTGGTAAGGCTGCTCTCGGGCCCTTGATTGCTTTTCACGCCTGATATCTTCGAGTTCTGCAATTATTTGGTCGCGCTGCTCGTCCGTGTTTGTAAGCTGTGGACTGAATCTTTCTTCGAGGTGTGAGACGAAAACTGCTGCTTTTTCTTGAGTGGATTTCGTCCAAGCGACGTTGCACTGCGTCCCTCTTGAGTAGGCATTGGCGAGGCTCGGCCCTTGTTGTACTTTTAATGGCCAGTTTGGCTGTGGCTGTTTTTTTATTCTGTTGGTGAGTTTCCACAGCTTTTGCATTTGATAGCGATCCTGTGTATTGATTCCCTCCACAGTCTTATTAATATTCTGCTCTTTCAGCTTTGCCAGCGCCTTCCTCAGCCTATTTTGAGCTGTTCTGTATTGATGTCTTGCAGTTGGGCTTCTTGTTGCCTGTAGGTTGCGTTTGCATTGTTGCTTGGTCTCCAACAACCTTCTGGTGGCCTCGTCCAGCACAAGACGGTCATTGCGGATGGGTCGGCGATTTGAGTTGGCTTGAGGTAAGGGTGTTTGCTGAGTCGCATCATCGGCAGCTTTGCGAATTTTGCGCATTAGGATGTCAATTGCATCTTCAATGTCCAGTCCACTTCGGATCTCCGTATTTAGTAAAATACTTTGTTCCAGCGACTCCTGAAAGCGCGCTGTGTTGGCTCTTGATGGCAGAAGTCTAGAATTTTTAAAAGACGCACAGTAGTTTTGGTTACCTCCGGCAAAGATGTTGACTGTCAGGGGTAAGTGATCGGAGTCCAGTTCCGTTGTCGAGTAGATTTTTAATCTGTTTCTATTCATCCCGCTATAGACTGCAAAATCAATCGCCGAAGGTCTCTTCCTGCTATCAAAGGGAAAGTGTGTAGCTCCACCAGTGGCCAGTATGTTGTAGCTGTTGGATCGTTGGATCGTTTCAAGCAGAGCCCTGCCCCGTTGACAGGAGCGTGGGTTACCCCACCAAGCATGTTTGGCATTCCAATCTCCACAAAGCAGGAAGCTGGACTGAGTTCCGCCTGCCATGCTGTCAAAGTGTTTAAATAACTTGGTGAAGTGCTCTGGGCTCCATTTGTAGGTCGGAGGGCAGTATATTGGTGCTATAATAACCATTCTTTTTTCGTTTCCATTTGTAGGTAACAAGGCTATGGGAGCGCTTTGTACATGTTCCTCGTTAATGGCCTGAAGAGCTATGTGTCTGACGTCATGCCTCACATAGATGGCAACGCCTCCTCTCCGATGGGTTTGGGGGTGGGATGCAGTGTACCTGTGGTAGCCCCTCACATTCAGAATGCTGGAGCAGGCTGGTGTCCTTGTCTCGATGACCATCATAACTTCTATGGACCTTCGGCGCATAAAGAGTTCTAGTTCGTTAGTTTTGTTGCTCATTCCACAAGCATTCCAGAAGGCAATTTTAAAAGGGTTGCCGTTTTGGTTGCTGGTGAGAATGGGCTCATGTGCGGTAGTCGGAGCAGGTGACGGCGTAGTGGAGTTTAGTTCAGGTGGTGCGTTGTCGTCAGTTCGTGGGCTTACGGGCATATATCCATGCGGTTCTCTACTCATCATAGTTTATGTCATTGGCTTTGTTGTGCTCAGAGACCATATTCGGTGCATCAGCATTTTGGTTTTGATTTTTATTTTGATGAGTAATGAACATTATAAGAGTACTTATTAATCTGTCTATTTTTTTTTCCAGGCGGTCAAGTGTTGATGTGTCCTGTTGCTGTTCCCTGTATGCTTGGGGCTTCTTCTGGTGGATTTGCTGTAAATTTCGTTGCTGCAATGTCTCGCCATGGCTAGTATGGCTTGACGGTTGCTTGTTTGCCGTGAACAAAGGCTTTCCAGTCTCTCGGTGTTGCTGCTCGTTATATTGTGACTGCTTTGCACGAATAGTCCGATGCTGCAGTTTTCCCGCTGGATTTCGGATGCGAGCTATTTCATTTCCTCCACGCACTACGTCGCTGTAAGTCATTTTGATACTTCTTTCATCAACAATTCGTGAGCTTTTTTCTAGCATATTTAGGGCTGTGGACGTTGTTGGCGGGGAAGGCGGTTGAGGCCGTTGGTGTGTGGCTGACTTCTGGTTTTGTGCATGGTGTTGAGTTGGATTCGCTCTTTTTTGTCCAGTGACTAGTCTATTTGCTGCTAGCCTTCTGCGGGCCTCTTTGAAGGCGGGACAGCCCTTGTAGGAGCTGACATGGTTCTTTTTACAGTTGGCACATTTTGCGTCCTCGTTTCTGGGTTTGGTACAGGCCGTTGAAGCATGGTCCCCAGCACATTTCATGCATACAAATGGGCGTCTGCAGTAATTCTTCGTATGCCCGTATGCTTGGCATCGGTGGCACTGGACTGGATCGCGAGACTTCGCTTGCCTCACCACCTCAACGTGCTGGCTGCCAATTTGCTTTAAGTTAAGTATATTTGAATGAGTTCCATCGTCTTTGGTTGCTATCTCTAATTCAAATATATTTAACGGCTTTCCAGAGAACCTGTGTCGAAGAGCTCGGACAAATCGTGTTGTGTATCCAAAGTTGCTCAATTTTTGGATCACCCATTCGCTTGGAGTTGAGTGATGGAGACGGCGAACGATGACACGAAAACCTTTTTCATTACGTGGCTGATGTGTGTACAGGTGCGTACCTTCTTCAGCCAGAATTGACTGTATATTATTATATGTTTTCATGTTTTCGCATTGGATGCGGAGTCCGTTATTTAAAGTCGAGCATGTCACAAATTTGCCTACATCCGGGCAGTTGTCCAGTTTGGCCAGCAGAGGCGTTATGGATGTGACAGCCGGCAGGAAGAGCGTTGGAGCTTTCTTAGTCCTTATATGTTCATGCCAGAGTTGACGGGTCTTCTGATGGTTTGGGTGCTGATGTAAGCTCTCTTTGTCAATTTGGCCATGTTGATGTCGTTGGTGCTGCAGTGACTGCTGTTTCAGAGTATTATGATATTCCGTGCGGCGAGCCTCCTGGTGTAACTTAATTGCAATGCCACTCTTAAAGACTGGCGTTTTTAATTGTTGGTCCTGAGAGTGCGTTTCCTCATCTGTGTCGTCAGTGTCTGCGCATCTGCGTTTTAATGGCAATTGGTAGGTCTTTTCAGGGTTTGTTCCGGCCCCTGTTGTCATCTTTCGCAAATCACTGGGAAGCAAGGGCGGGACTCCGCCAAGCCAGTTTTTTACCAACATATTTTTGGTATAAGTTGGCCTTGTCAAATTGCTCCTTGTAGGTGACACTTGGGTGAGGGATGGCAGTAGGCCTCTTCGCGTGGTATACCGCTGATGTAGCGCACCAGAATTATCGGCATTTAAATTAAAATTATGTATTGGTTGGTGTTGTTGATGCTGGGTGGTTTGTTTATTGTTATTTTTGTTGGGGGGATTTTTATTTGTATTTATTGTTGAATTAATAGCTGGGCAGTTAAATGATTCGGTGAGATCTATTTCTATGGCGTTGGACGTGTTGTTATCTTCCTCGCTGCTTACATTAAATCGTCTGTTTTTTGTCTGCTTGGCGTCTGGGGGTGGGAGTGGGTCTGTCTTTTTCCGTTTATGGCTGTTGATAGTTGTGGCATTTTTTGTTGATGTGCCGTTATTTGTTGTACTGGCTTTGGTTGTTCTTGTAGTGCTGTTTGTTGTTGCATTTGTTGTTACTTCCATTGTTTTTGTGATTATGTTTGTGCATGTTGTTACTGGTAAATTGGCTGTTTTTGTTGTTTTTGATTCCTCAGGTGGAATCAGGGATGTGATGACTTCATTATCCATAGCTTGGTCCATTGGTGTATTTGTTAACAATTCAGATTGATCGTTGTCAAAAAAGTAGCCGCTATTGAATGTCATGTTGTTTGTGTCATCATTATATGTTTTTTCTCCGTTGTAAGTAGTCTCAGGTTTAAGTGTTTTCTTATTACCCTCGTTCTCTTCCATAAAGTGCATATAAAGTGCTTCTGGTAGTACCATGTCGTCATAAAATTCTACTATTAGCTTTTCCGGTGCATCTCTGTTTGTTTTCGTTGTGTTATTACTGTAGGCGGTGAATGGCTTAAGAGCACTGGATGTTTGCGCTCTCTCTTCAGTGCTTATGTAGCTGTTAGTAGTATTGGTGAGGCTTGCCGGCTCTCTTACTTTATCTTTGTGGTCGTCGCTGTTTCTCTTTATGCTCTTATTGGTGTTGGTGCTATTGCTTAGTGCTGGCCAATCGCTGGTGCTGATGCTCTCTTTAGTAGCAGCTGTTCGCATTACAGCGTCGTCAAAAGCTAATGCAGCGGCTGCTGCATTGTTGTTATTTACAGCCTCAGCACAGCTGATATTTGTTTGTGTGACTGCTGCCATACGGGATTGTACTTGTTGGGCTATTAGTTGTTGTTGCTGTTTATATTGCTGCTTATAGTTGTGCCGTTGTTGTTTTGGCTGGTGCTGTGGTTGTGCGTGCTGCATTTGTTGGTAGCTTTTGTCCGTTATTTTAGTGATTTCTGTTTCGGTGTTTGTCATGTCTTTGGCTTTTGCGGTTGTTTCAGTGTTGGTGTTGGGAGTGGTGTTGTTTGATAGCATTGTTGTTTGTGGGATTTCAGTTGGCGCATTTTTGGGCATTTTCTTTTGTGTTTGCTGGCGCCAAAAATCAGCGTCAGCCTGAGCGTCTGTTTTTTTGGCGGGCTGATTTTTGCGCGCCTGGTATGCCAAATTACTGATTTGGCGTATGTATGTGAAAATAATGCAGATTTTTTTGATTTTTTGTGATGGTGGCTGCTGTGGCGTCGTGCAGGTCGCAGTCTGCCTTCGCGCCCGCCTCTTTATTTGGTGTTGGGGTTTTCAGACTTACTTCTAGAGGCTAGGCCGAGTATGTTTTACAACACCCACGGACACAGTGCGTCCTCTTTCCTCGTGGAGTTCCAGTCAAACGCCAGCCCAGTCTGTCGTCTCCGTCTCCGTCCCAGAAGAAGATTCCGTCCCTGCTCGGCACTCACTTGAACTTGAACTTGAACTTGAACTCTCACTTAATTGTTAATTGTTTTTTTGTATTTAGTGACAAGTAGTTTTCTACTTTCACAAGTTTTCACTTTTTTCACTTTTATGATTTTATTTGATTTCACTTGCGGAGCTGTGCAACCGTTCGCGATCAGCGCCAAAGAGGGTGTATCCTCCTGACGCTGGGCGAAGGCACACAGCTCTCGCAGGCATATACATCTATATTTGGTATATAGTGTATACGCCCTGTTTGTTGTTATTGTATTGGCTGCCATTTACTGGCGTAAGCTTGTGTGAGTTGAGTGATTTTTGAGTGAGTTTTGAGTGAGTTGAGTTCAAGTGAGAGTTTTCGCCGAGCGAGAGACAGAGAAAGCGCGCTATTAGCCAATGATGGTGGGCGATACGTGATCAACCACCATCAGAAAGCCAGAGCAAGCGCTTTCCTCTCCGAGAGCAAGAGAGGCGAGAGACCGAGTCACGCTAGTGGCGGACAGTGGGAAAATTACTATCTTCTCTTGAGGAGGGGGAGGAAGGGTCACCGTCTACCGTCCGCAGGTCTTATAAAAATTTTATGTCCTTGACATTATGGGTTAATTAAAAATACATGCACAACTTAGATACAGACAATAGTGGTTTTAGCCCATCATCACATCTTGAGTATCTCGACCACCATGGACTTATCTATAACTTATTGGCTAAATTGATTAATAATTTATATATTACAATCTATTTTGCTATGAAGAACAGCAAAAAGTAGATACACGCACCATTAAAGCAGGCATTTCTGCCGCTGTGCGTCTTTCTGTCTTGTTGTTGTTCTTCAGTTGATTGGCTGATTAATTAATAATTTATATGTTACAATTTATTTTCTACGAAGAACAATAAAAAGTAGATACACGCACCATTAAAGCAAGCATTTCTGCCGCTGTGCGTCTTTCTGTCTTGTTGTTGTTCTTCAGTGGGGTGGGGAAAGTGGTCGAGAACTAGGCTAAATAGAAACTCATGTATTACAGTTTCTTAGTTGATAAAGGGCTAGCGCCAAACATAGATGACGCTGTTTTGATACGATTAATCGGCTACACAATGCCATCGATGCATCAGCTATCGATGCATCAGCTGTCGATGACATTGTGTTTTGCCGTAAGTTGGGTTTAATGAATTTGCATTTGCAAATTGTAATTGCTCAGATCGCAATAAGTAATCACAAGTGGACCTCGGTATTAATTTGAAGGCGATGCAATTAATAAAGATGCACAAAAGCGCGGATTTGCTAAATAAAATTGATAATTGCATCGCCTGAGAAACCACGAGCAGATCATTATTGCGTCGTATTTATGTTTTGTTTTTGTTTGTGTGTGAGTGAATTTGCTTAGGCCAGAAGGGCCACTATGCACTACATTGTGTACAGTTTGTGCTTATTGGATATAAAAAGATTTGAAAGACTGCTGCCAAGTGGGATCAATTATTGTTTGATATTAAGTACAACTACTTGATCGTGACAGCAATCCACAAGATCTTTTTAGGATTACATATATACACAGGTGTATATATGTATTTGTGGCCGTTGCCTTATTAAGGGTTTTTGTTTTGTTTACAGCTTGTGTGCTTGTTGACTGCTGGTGAAGCTGATGTTGTGATGGTGATGCCCTGCTGCTGCTGCGTTATTGACGCCGCTGCGATGTCGCTGCCGCTGCAGATGCCGCTGCTGTTGTCGCTGCTGATGCCTCTGCCGCTGAGCTGAATATGGTTTGTTGTTGCTGCTGCTATTGTCGCTGCCATTGAAGTTTGGAGTTCTAATCCAATTGTGTTTATATTTACAGATTGCTGTGTCTGTTATGCCGCTGCCACCGGCGTAGTCGCATGCCCATAGTAGAAAGCATGATTTGTTGACTGCTTCTACTATGGGCGCCTCAGTCGTCGCCGTCCCTCGACGCCGTCGCCGCTGATATTGATGTTTGTGAATGTATTTGTAGGTGAGATTGTGTTGATGCCGCTGCCACCGGCGTAGTCGCTGCCCGTAGTAGAAAGCATGATTTGTTGGCTGCTTCTACTATGGGCGCCGCAGTCGTCGCCGTCCCTCGACGCCGTCGCCGCTGATATTGATGTTTGTGATCATGTTTTTGATTGTAGATTGCTGTGTCAATTGACGTCGCTGCCACCGGCGTCATCGCTGGCCATCGTAGAATGTGATGGCCCGCTGGCATGCCTCAGCTGCCGCTGCTGTTGCCGCTTCTGGTGCCGTTGATGGTGCCATTGCTGATGCCGCTGACACCGGCGTTTGTGCGCACCCATCTAGTGCAAGATGGACCGCTGGACTGCCTCCGATGTCGCTGCCGCCGCCGATGTCGCCGCTGCCGAGCGCCGCGCTGCCGTCACCGCCGATGCCTCTGCCGCTGAGCTGCATATGGTTTGTTGTTGCTGCTGCTACTGTCGCTGCCGTTGTAGTTTGAATTTGTAAATCCAATTTTGTTTGTATTTTCAGGTCGGAGTTTCTGATAATGCCGCTGCCACCAGCGTCATCGCTGCCCATCAACTGTAGATAGCCGCCGCTGCCGCTGGAGTTGATGTTGGAACATGAAGATCTGCCTCTGCTATTCCGCTGCCACCGGCGTTAGTGAGCTGCCGTCACTGATGCTGTCATCGCCATCCCATGGACGATATCGATTTGGCTTCTGTTCGCTCAGTTTTTATTTTGGAATGGGAGGGGAAGGGGTAAGTATGTTTTGGTCTATTGAATTAGCTAATTTCTATCTTTAGGGTTAACTTTATTGATATATTTTAATTCTCTCTTTATTGCATGGCTTGCTGCTCCACTACAACTGCTGGCCAATTTGAAATTAACTGTAATTGAGGTTTTATGGTGTTTTGAGGATTTTAATTTGATGGCTGTGATTTGACTTTTCACTAACAATTTTCATTTGTTTGCAGATTTAAATACGATGTTAAAATATGGCCCACTGAATCAACCGACTACGCAGTTTGCTGACGCTGGAATCCAGCGCTGCCACCGCTGGATAATTGACTACGCAGTTTGCTGACGCCGACTACACACGTCGTTGGACCTGGACAAGCCCCACCATTTACTAATAAAAAGTCAGTCTGTCCAGTTTCTATTTTATATGTAGTAGGCTAGTGGTACTATTATAAACGTGATTAATTTAATTTTGTCTTGTCCGACTAATTTGTGCATTAGTTATTAATTGGAATTAGTGTTTTTAGTGTGTAATTGTATTGGTTAGAGCTGCACTATTATGAGTTATTTAGCTGCAGCATTAGTTAAGTTTGGTTTTAATTAAGTTATTGGTGGTTTTGTATTGAATAAACAAGTCAGGAGTTTTAATTAGGCGCACCTTTTTTCGATTATTGTACTTAAGCTAAATTTAAATTGTTATTTTTGAATGTGCATGTTTTGATCGCCGTCTACGCTGTGCGGCTGTGATAATTGATTATTTTAATGTTTTCAATATCTGTACTTTATTGAGATAAGTGAGATTTTTACTTTTCTAAGTGAGCGCGGTGGGCACCATATAGCCCACAACTTCAGTGTTATACACCTCGATGCATGCGATAGGGCTAATATGGTGCCTCCGCCTAATACTATTTACGCCCCTTTTATAGCCGGGGTGTTAGGCTTAATATGTGGTGCTAACCTTAATTGAATATCCTCGTTTGCCGAAACATCAGTTTTGTCAGTATTTGACAATGGGCATTGCCGTTCTACTAGTCGCTTTCCATTCATTTAATGAATGGACTCTCTTGGTGTGGGTCCGGCTCCAAATCTATTGCGCATGACAATAGATCAGAGCACCACCCACACCAATGCTTTTTGCCTTAGCGTATAGAACGGCCCGCGGCTACAACGGATCAGCTTGACTAGGCCGATCACAGTGCAACCGCGTTCTCCCCTGATGTGTGAGGATGGCACTGACTAGTTTATTATATTTTAATTAACTGGAATACTGACTTCATTCGCGTCACTAATTTATTTGTTATTTCAATGGCCATTCGCGAAGTCAGTCGTTCTATATATGTAATTGATTTTAATGGCACAAAAAAGTCTGAGTATTTTAGTAGTCTACAATTGTTAGTTTATTGTTAAGTTGTGAGTTTGTGAGTTTTGTTATTGCTTGTTATTTGTTACCATGGCCATTAGAAGATTGACCATTTGATCAATCTTTTGCGTCATGCTATTCATAGCAGTGGCATTTGACTCAATGGCCATGGTGAATCTGTCATTGATTGGCTGTAGGTGCTCATCTGGATGCACCTGACTTTGTACATTTTGCTTGTTTATAAGCGTATTTGCTGTTTGCCATTCCCGCTGTAGCGGTTGGCTTTGTTTTGTCTGGTGTTGTTGCTGTTGTGGCCGCGGTACACGCTGTTCTTCACTCAGCTTTAGTTGTATTTGTTTAAGGTGGCGCATAGCCGGATTCTTATCGTCCTTTTTCTTGTGCGTTGTTGTGTTTGGTGGACAATTAGTTGTTGTTATCGTTGGCTGTTGTTTAGCGGCGTCTGCATATTGCTGATTTGCAATTAGTTTTGACTTTGCGTCCTTATAGATCGGGCAGCCCCTATAGCTCGAGATGTGCTGTCCATTACAGTTGGCACATCTGGCTGGGGTGCTCCGATCTTTTAAACAATCAATTGTTGAGTGTGCTTCGGCGCACTTCATGCATTTAAATGTCATTGAGCAATAATTTTTGGAGTGTCCAAACGCCTGGCACCGGTGGCACTGCACCGGCTCAGTGCGTTTGGACAGCTTCTCAAATATCAAGTTTTGCTGGTTACCCAGCATATTTAGCTCAAGAATTCTGTTGTTCGTCAATAAGTTGCGTGCCAATTCTATCTCAAATGCATTTATCGGCCGACCAGTGTATCTGTGCTTGGCACACGCCAGGTATCGCACGGTATGGCCATGTTTGGCCAGTTCGGCGCGTATCCAGTGAGGAGAGGTCGAGTGGTGGAGGTGCCGAACTCTCACCCTGTAACCTCGGTCCTCATTGGGCTGGTGTGTGTGCATTTGTGTATTTGTTTTTTTAAATAGTTCGCTGGCGATATAATAAGACTCGCTGTCAATGAAATTGAGTCTTACCCCATCGCCAGTTACTGGGCATTTGATGTTGTATTTCTGTGTACTTATGACTTGGTTGAGTTCATCCACAATGTCTTGTATATTCCTGACATTTGACAAAAATATACTCGGCATCCTGACACTCATGGATGAATTTATTTGGTGTTGGAGCTGTGGTTGATCAGCATTGCGCTCAGTTTGCATAATTGGTGGTGGGGAAGAAGAAGCAGGGTCAGTGGTGACAACCACCGACTCATCATCATTCACACTGGAGGCACCACCACAATCAAAAATGTCAAAATTGTCATATTGATCATAGTGGTTGGTCCAGATGCGGCTGATTTTGGTCCGGCGCCTGCCACCGCCCACTCTCTTTTTGCCAAATATCTTGAAGCCACGGCTTGGCCTATTTGTTTTGGTGTTGGCTGGGTTTGAGGCATTTTCAGCCTCTTCCGTTGTTTTGACAATTTTGGCCTCAGGTGGCGATGGCGGCTTAGCCACCTTTCTCTTAGAGCTTTTGTTTTTGCTTTGGTCAGGGTTGTTGATGTGAGTGTCACTGCCATCCGTGCTTATAACTGGCGACGGCAGGGTTCCGACATCCATGTCCACACTAGATGGTACTCTGTGGACCTCGGCCCGCACAATGCTCTCACGCGGCAGACTCTCCCGACTACTGTGCTGGAGCAGCACTCGCAGTTGATGTTGCTCATCAACTGGGTACCGCGCCAGCAGTTCATCGATCGAGTCTGTCGCCCCAAACATTGCGCTTATCGAGTTTGATAAATTATTATTGACGTTGCTTGTTGTTGGGCCGCCTCTTAATATCACATCAGTAATATCAATGTGGCGGCTTACACTGTTGTTGTTGCTATTAATGCTGTAATGCTTATTTGCTGCTGCATTTGCAGTGCTAGCAGCCACTGCTTGCTGTGACAAAGCAGTAGTCGCTGCACTGCTTGCATGCTTTACTGTTTTTAATTGGCCCCTCTCTTTGGCTTGTGCCGTTGCTTGTGCCGTTGCTTGTGCGGTTGCTTGAGCTGTTGTTGTATATGAATTGGCGTGTGTATGTTGGTGGCGCGCGCGCGCATTTTGAATTCGTTTTGGCGGCATTTTCTTTTGTGCTTGTTGGCGCCAAAAACAGCGTCAGCTTCTGTTTTTTGGCGGGCTAGTTTCTGCGCGCCTGGTGCGCAAGTTTGCCGATTTGGCGTATTTGTGTGAAAATAATGAGATTTTTTTTTGATTTTTTTGTGATGGTGGCTGCTGTGGCGTCGTGCAGGTCGCAGTCTGCCTTCGCGCCCGCCTCTTTATTTGGTGTTGGGGTTTTCAGACTTACTTCTAGAGGCTAGGCCGAGTATGTTTTACAACACCCACGGACACAGTGCGTCCTCTTTCCTCGTGGAGTTCCAGTCAAACGCCAGCCCAGTCTGTCGTCTCCGTCTCCGTCCCAGAAGAAGATTCCGTCCCTGCTCGGCACTCACTTGAACTTGAACTCTCACTAAATGTTTTTAATTGTTTTTTTTTGTTTTTAGTGACAAGTAGTTTTCTACTTTCACAATTTTTCACTTCACTTTTACAATTTTATTGGATTTCATTTGATTTCATTTGCGGAGCTGTGCAACCGTTCGCGATCAGCGCCAAAGAGGGTGTATCCTCCTGACGCTGGGCGAAGGCACACAGCTCTCACAGGCGTACACAGCTATATTTGGTATATAGTGTATACGCCCTGTTTGTTGTTATTGTATTGGCTGCCAGTAGCTGGCGTAAGCTTGTGTGAGTTGAGTGATTTTTGAGTGATTTTTGAGTGAGTTGAGTTCAAGTGAGAGTTTTCGCCGAGCGAGAGACAGAGAAAGCGCGCTAATTAGCCAATGATGGTGGGCGATACGTGATCAACCACCATCAAAAAGCCAGAGCGAGCGCTTTCTTCCCCGAGAGCAAGAGAGGCGAGAGACCGAGTCACGCTAGTGGCGGACAATGGGAAAATTACTATCGTCTCTTGAGGAGGGGGAGGAAGGGTCACCGTCTACCGTCCGCAGGTCTTATAAAAATTTTATGTCCTTGACATTATGGGTTAATTAAAAATACATGCACAACTTAGATACAGACAATAGTGGTTTTAGCCCATCATCACATCTTGAGTATCTCGACCACCATGGACTTATCTATAACTTATTGGCTAATTGATTAATAATTTATATATTACAATCTATTTTCTACTAAGAACAGCAAAAAGTAGATACACGCACCATTAAAGCAGGCATTTCTGCCGCTGTGCGTCTTTCTGTCTTGTTGTTGTTCTTCAGTTGATTGGCTGATTAATTAATAATTTATATGTTACAATCTATTTTCTACGAAGAACAATAAAAAGTAGATACACGCACCATTAAAGCAAGCATTTCTGCCGCTGTGCGTCTTTCTGTCTTGTTGTTGTTCTTCAGTTGGGTGGGGGAAGTGGTCGAGAACTAGGCTAAATAGAAACTCATGTATTACAGTTTCTTAGTTGATAAAGGGCTAGCGCCAAACATAGATGACGCTGTTTTGATACGATTAATCGGCTACACAATGCCATCGATGCATCAGCTATCGATGCATCAGCTGTCGATGACATTGTGTTTTGCCGTAAGTTGGGTTTAATGAATTTGCATTTGCAAATTGTAATTGCTCAGATCGCAATAAGTAATCACAAGTGGACCTCGGTATTAATTTGAAGGCGATGCAATTAATAAAGATGCACAAAAGCGCGGATTTGCTAATTAAAATTGATAATTGCATCGCCTGAGGAACCACGAGCAGATCATTATTGCGTCGTATTTATGTTTTGTTTTTGTTTGTGTGTGAGTGAATTTGCTTAGGCCAGAAGGGCCACTATGCACTACATTGTGTACAGTTTGTGCTTATTGGATATAAAAAGATTTGAAAGACTGCTGCCAAGTGGGATCAATTATTGTTTGATATTAAGTACAACTACTTGATCGTGACAGCAATCCACAAGATCTTTTTAGGATTACATATATACACAGGTGTATATATGTATTTGTGGCCGTTGCCTTATTAAGGGTTTTTGTTTTGTTTACAGCTTGTGTGCTTGTTGACTGCTGGTGAAGCTGATGTTGTGATGGTGATGCCCTGCTGCTGCTGCGTTATTGACGCCGCTGCGATGTCGCTGCCGCTGCAGATGCCGCTGCTGTTGTCGCTGCTGATGCCTCTGCCGCTGAGCTGAATATGGTTTGTTGTTGCTGCTGCTATTGTCGCTGCCGTTGAAGTTTGGAGTTCTAGTCCAATTGTGTTTATGTTTACAGATTGCTGTGTCTGTTATGCCGCTGCCACCGGCGTAGTTGCGTGCCCATAGTAGAAAGCATGATTTGTTGACTGCTTCTACTATGGGCGCCTCAGTCGACGCCGTCCCTCGTCGCCGTCCCTCGTCGCCGTCGCCGCTGGTGTTGATGTTTGTGAATGTATTTGTAGGTGAGATTGTGTTGATGCCGCTGCCACCGGCGTAGTCGCTGCCCATAATAGAAAGCATGATTTGTTGGTTGCTTCTACTATGGGCGCCGCAGTCGTCGCCGTCCCTCGACGCCGTCGCCGCTGATATTGATGTTTGTGATCATGTTTTTGATTGTAGATTGCTGTGTCAGTTGACGTCGCTGCCACCGGCGTCATCGCTGGCCATCGTAGAATGTGATGGCCCGCTGGCATGCCTCAGCTGCCGCTGCTGTTGCCGCTTCTGGTGCCGTTGATGGTGCCATTGCTGATGCCGCTGCCACCGGCGTTTGTGCGCACCCATCTAGTGCAAGATGGACCGCTGGACTGCCTCCGATGTCGCTGCCGCCGCCGATGTCGCCGCTGCCGAGCGCCGCGCTGCCGTCACCGCCGATGCCTCTGCCGCTGAGCTGCATATGGTTTGTTGTTGCTGCTGCTACTGTCGCTGCCGTTGTAGTTTGAATTTGTAAATCCAATTTTGTTTGTATTTTCAGGTCGGAGTTTCTGATAATGCCGCTGCCACCAGCGTCATCGCTGCCCGTCAACTGTAGATAGCCGCCGCTGCCGCTGGAGTTGATGTTGGGACTTGAAGCAAGCTGCCTCTGCTATTGCCGCTGCCACCGGCGTTAGTGAGCTGCCGTCACTGATGCTGTCATCGCCATCCCATGGACGATATCGATTTGGCTTCTGTTCGCTCAGTTTTTATTTTGGAATGGGAGGGGAAGGGGTAAGTATGTTTTGGTCTATTGAATTAGCTAATTTCTATCTTTAGGGTTAACTTTATTGATATATTTTAATTCTCTCTTTATTGCATGGCTTGCTGCTACACTACAACTGCTGGCCAATTTGAAATTAACTGTAATTGAGGTTTTATGGTGTTTTGAGGATTTTAATTTGATGGCTGTGATTTGACTTTTCACTAACAATTTTCATTTGTTTGCAGATTTAAATACGATGTTAAAATATGGCCCACTGAATCAACCGACTACGCAGTTTGCTGACGCTGGAATCCAGCGCTGCCACCGCTGGATAATTGACTACGCAGTTTGCTGACGCCGACTACACACGTCGTTGGACCTGGACAACCCCCACCATTTACTAATAAAAAGTCAGTCTGTCCAGTTTCTATTTTATATGTAGTAGGCTAGTGGTACTATTATAAACGTGATTAATTTAATTTTGTCTTGTCCGACTAATTTGTGCATTAGTTATTAATTGGAATTAGTGTTTTTAGTGTGTAATTGTATTGGTTAGAGCTGCACTATTATGAGTTATTTAGCTGCAGCATTAGTTAAGTTTGGTTTTAATTAAGTTATTGGTGGTTTTGTATTGAATAAACAAGTCAGGAGTTTTAATTAGGCGCACCTTTTTTCGATTATTGTTCTTAAGCTAAATTTAAATTGTTATTTTTGAATGTGCATGTTTTGATCGCCGTCTACACTGTGCGGCTGTGATAATTGATTATTTTAATGTTTTCAATATCTGTACTTTATTGAGATAAGTGAGATTTTTACTTTTCTAAGTGAGCGCGGTGGGCACCATATAGCCCACAACTTCAGTGTTATACACCTCGATGCATGCGATAGGGCTAATATGGTGCCTCCGCCTAATACTATTTACGCCCCTTTTATAGCCGGGGTGTTAGGCTTAATATGTGGTGCTAACCTTAATTGAATATCCTCGTTTGCCGAAATCATCAGTTTTGTCAGTATTTGACAATGGGCATTGCCGTTCTACTAGTCGCTTTCCATTCATTTAATGAATGGACTCTCTTGGTGTGGGTCCGGCTCCAAATCTATTGCGCATGACAATAGATCAGAGCACCACCCACACCAATGCTTTTTGCCTTAGCGTATAGAACGGCCCGCGGCTACAACGGATCAGCTTGACTAGGCCGATCACAGTGCAACCGCGTTCTCCCCTGATGTGTGAGGATGGCACTGACTAGTTTATTATATTTTAATTAACTGGAATACTGACTTCATTCGCGTCACTAATTTATTTGTTATTTCAATGGCCATTCGCGAAGTCAGTCGTTCTATATATGTAATTGATTTTAATGGCACAAAAAAGACGGAGTATTTTAGTAGTCTGCTATTGTTAGTTTATTGTTAAGTTGTGAGTTTGGTTATTGCTTGTTATTTGTCACCATGGCCATTAGAAGATTGACCATTTGATCAATCTTTTGCGTCATGCTATTCATAGCAGTGGCATTTGACTCAATGGCCATGGTGAATCTGTCATTGATTGGCTGTAGGTGCTCATCTGGATGCACCTGACTTTGTACATTTTGCTTGTTTATAAGCGTATTTGCTGTTTGCCATTCCCGCTGTAGCGGTTGGCTTTGTTTTGTCTGGTGTTGTTGCTGTTGTGGCCGCGGTACACGCTGTTCTTCACTCAGCTTTAGTTGTATTTGTTTAAGGTGGCGCATAGCCGGATTCTTATCGTCCTTTTTCTTGTGCGTTGTTGTGTTTGGTGGACAATTAGTTGTTGTTATCGTTGGCTGTTGTTTAGCGGCGTCTGCATATTGCTGATTTGCAATTAGTTTTGCCTTTGCGTCCTTATAGATCGGGCAGCCCCTATAGCTCGAGATGTGCTGTCCATTACAGTTGGCACATCTGGCTGGGGTGCTCCGATCTTTTAAACAATCAATTTTCAGTTTTTTTCAGTTGTGTTCGCAACCGAACATTGGGAGCTACTGATGATTGTGAAACACAATCACCAGCCAACCATATTTATTTCGTTATTACTATGTAGAAAGCAACCTTTGAAATATTTTTGACATGCCATAGGCAAAAGGGGGAAGGCAACTCTGGACGAACAATGTCCAGTGTTGTGTTGGTGGGGGTAAATTGTTTCTGGCATATATGGGCGCTTCAGACTGAACTTCTTGGGCTTCTTGAACTGCAGACGGACTTCTTGGAATTCACGGACTGTGGACGGACTTCTTGGACTAGGCGGACTGCGGGCGGACTTCTTGGCCTTCGTGGACAGGAACGACTTCTTGGACGCTACAGATTCACTTCCATAGTGGAAGGGACAGAAGATTGCGGTGGCACAGGATGGCTTCTGGAGAGGGACTCCACCAAGGACATCAGCATCGTCAGAAGCGCATCCATCTTCCGTCCCATATCAGCAACTAAGGTAGTTTGCTCACGCAGAATTTGTAAAAGTGTGACTTGTTCCATGGCGCAACTCTGTTGACGTTGCTCCAGTTGTGGCTGCCCATCTAAGTGTGGCTGGGTACAACAGGGCGGATGATCCCGTTGCTGCTCCTCCCGAGCTTGGGACTGAGGGCTGCGGAGCTTAAGTTCCCGCTGCTCAACGCGAAGCCGCTCCTGGAACTTCTCCAGATGTCTTTCAGCTGGCCTAGCAGTCCGGGCAGCAACGGTCTTCCCTTGTACAACTTGGCTGTACGTCTTCTTAGTTTCCTGTTTTGGGTGCGTTATGTTTTGCTGCGTCTTTCGTGGTTTACTAGGTTGTTGCTCCTTCCTGGGGTGTACTCCTTGTTGGTGTTCCTTGTTTAGTGGCTGTTGTTGCTGTACTTGGCACTGCTGTGCCTGTAGTTTCTGCTGTGGCTGTTGTTTTTGCTGTGGATTCGCTGCTTCAATACGTGTAATGAGTAATTTGTTTCTTGCTGTCTTGTATGTGGGGCATCCTTTGTAACTGGCAACATGCTTGCCCTTACAGTTGGCGCACGTAGCCTCCGTGTCTTTTGTTTTGGTACAGTCTGTAGTTGCATGGCTACCAGCACACTTCAGACACACAAATGGTCTGCGGCAGTAGTTCTTGCTGTGTCCAAATGCTTGGCAACGATGGCATTGGACAGGGTCGTGGCTTCGCATCTGTCGCTCGACAGAAATGTGCTGGCACCCCAATCTAGTAAGTGTAAGTATATGATCATTCCGTCCATCAGGATGTGGCTCAAGCTCAACCTCAAAAATATTGAGAGGCTGGCCAGTAAAACGGTTCTTCACCCCATTGACAAAGCGAACCACAAACCCCATGTCAGTCAACTTCATCTTGATCAACTCCTGCGAAGTGGAATGGTGTAAGTTTTTAATTACAACACGGAAGCCCCTCATTGTCCGCAGCTGGTGAGTGTGCATCTGTGTGTCATCATTGTTTAAGGCCTGCAAGACTGCATTATAGGTGTCCAAGTCATTGCACAAGACCCTCACACCACCTCCGTTAAAGCATTTGGTAGCGAAGCTGCCAGCACGCACAACTTTGCCAAGCTTATCCAGCAGAGGCTGAATTTCATCAACATTTGGCAGAAAGATCTGAGGAATCTTCTGCGGCGACTTTAGCGGCTTCTCAGCGACATTCACTTCATCATCACGGCAAACTCCGGCGTCCATATGCTCCTCAGACAATCTGACACGCGGAGTTGCAGGGTTGGTTGGTGAAGAAACCCCCTCAGGTGACGGCATGCTATCGCAAAGTGTGGCAATAGCACTTTTGGCCTTGAAGAAATCTGGAATTTCTTCAACAGATTTTTCTTTACTGGAGGTATTCCTCTTGCGGCGCTTATTCTTAGTTACAGTTGTGAAACCGTCCAAGTCCTCAGATGAGTTTGAAGCGGAATCAGAACCAATAATAGTAACGTCATCTTGATCGGATAAATCCTCCCAAATGTCTGACGACGGCTGCTTGGCTGCATCAAAATCCGACCAATTAACTTCTTTGGCTGGCATAGATGACACAGGTACAAATGGAAAATCCAGATTGGCGGGTTTGGCTGAAAGCCAACCATCTAGAGTAGGGTGAGTTTTGGTTTTGGCAGGTACCTTTGTGGCACCACTAGCTCGCTTAGACCCTGCCACAGCCTTGCGTGCTCTATCTCTCTTTTAGTTTAGTTGTGTTCTCAACAGAACATTGGGAGCGACTGACGACTGTATAAAATACAGTCGACAGTCCCCATTTTTATTTTTTCCATTACTATAACAAAGTAATCTGTGAAAATATTGTTGGCATGTATATGACAAATAAAGAGAAGGCAACTCCAAACATAATAATGTTCAGCTGTTTTGACCACAGCAAACACTGCGTATGGACGCACTGCGTAGATGGGGGTGACATCACGAACAATAGACCGCGGAGGACCATCTTCGCACAAAAGATGCCAAAGCCCCATTGCGCCAGCAGCTTGAGTGACATCAGAAAAAATATATGACCATGGACCATCCAAACAACATGTACGAGGAAATTGCGCACTGCTCCTGCAGCTTAAGTGGCTCCGGAAAAGTGACCATGGCGGGCCAATTCTCCCGAAGAAATAAGCTGCATCTGCGGGTGTAGCGACGTCAAAAACAAGTCCATTAAGGGACATCCAGGTCAGAAAATGTCATTAAATATATAAAGGAGGAAGAGCTGCTCCATCAAGGAACACGCGGACTGCAACATAAGGAAAAACGCATTATTCAAACTAATTAGAGAACTTAGCCTTGTCAGGAGGTCGCGCCTTCCGGTGTGCCATTTGACTCCAGCCATGCTCAGGGCGCCAAAGTTGAGCTGGGTACCGGTCATTGAACCAGGAAGACTGCTGCCCATCAAAATCATGCAACGGGTGCAATCGTCGCCACTGCTGCAGTGCTCCCTCCTCACAGCTCTGCTGCCGTTGCCAGGGCAGCAAAATCATGTTCGGAGTCCGCACTTGCATATGCGTCTTATCGAGAATTGACAGGGAATTTGCACACTGGCCAGTGCAAACCCGCTTCTTTGGGGGAAGTGCCCACTCAATCTTCCGCTTCTCTGAACAGCCTTTCCATAATCCATGGGATAGTGAGGGAACAGCACAAAGTGGACGCGGAGCAGGTCGCCGCATATATGGATGTGTGCATACTCGTTTTGAAGGTGTAAGTGGGGAGCTACACCCACGCTTCACGAAGGCGGCTTGAAGAGGCTGCATCTGCAGATGATGCTGGTTTTGGGCTGACACTGCCAGCTGATCAGGACAAGATGTGGACTCCAGAGGTCTACACTTCAATTGCACGGGTGGCACCTCAGACTTCCGCTGCTCAAGAAGGAGGTCATCATCTACAAGCAGCTCAAGTTCAAATTGGATAGCCTCAAGATTCTCCGCCAAGTCTAGCTCAGCATCACTGGGGAAAGCCTGTTGCCGACACTGCGCATTAACAGCGTCCGAATCAAATTGCTGCCCAAGTTGGGGCAACATCAAAGCTTCCTCCGCATGGACTGGCTGGCATGCTGGTAAACAACTATCAGCAGCTGGAGGGGACGACAGAAGCTCAGCATCACTGGTGAAAGTCTGTTGCAGACACTGCGCGTTAACAGCGTCCGAAGCAAATTGCTGCCCAAGTTGGGGCAACATCAAAACTTCCTCCGCATGGACTGGCTGGCATGCTGGTAAGCAACTATCAACAGCCGGAGGGGACGACAGAACTGAATCCAAGTGCTGATGCGTTGGTATGGATACGGGCTGGCGCAACTGGTGCTCGTCAGGCACCTCAATCACCTCACAATCAGTTATCTCCGAGGGCATAACCAATTCCCGAATATGAGCTGGCTGATCCCGAATCATCCGTTCAATATGCTCTCGTGTAATGCGACCATGCCTAAAGTCACGGCGTAGCGAGTTAATCTTCGTGATATCAAATCGACGTTGCGGTTCCACAATCCACTGGGGTTGCCGGATTTCTTGCGCATCATGAGGCTCACAAGAGGGGGTGGGGTGGAGGGGTGGCAGAATTATTTCCTGAATTTGCACAGGCTGACGCGAAATAATCACCTCCACTTTCTCACGGCTGATGAGTCCATCTCTATAGCTGCGGCGAAGGTAGTTGATGGTGGCTTCACTCAATCTCCCAGTAGATTTCATGGCTACCTGACGTAGGCGATCCAATTCCCTGGCCTCGCATAAAGCAATCCGCTGCCTTTCCTCAAATTGTATGAGCGTCGGCAACACTTCTTCAAGTGAAGGTCTTAGCCGATACTGACGCTGAAGTGGCAAGATGTGCGTATCCAACTGCAGAGTGTACCTAGAACGCAAAAGGCGTTCTGGCACAAATGGCTGAAATAGCAGCCTGCGCGCCTCCACATTCCAGTGCGAGCCCAACGAAGAAGCATACCGACCACTGGCTGTCTGAAATACTTCCTCAGCCGTTTTAATGTTATAGGCGCCTCTGATAGTCTGGTTCCTGGTGAAGCGGTTGGCTTTGGCAATTTTCCGTAGCATAACATTTTGAATGGTTTCAATGCGGCACATCTCAGTATTCGACACCAACGCTCCCCAAATTGGAAGCGCATACTGCCAGACTGGGGCCATTAACTGCTTGTATACCACCATTTTGCAGCTCTTATGCAGCACACTACTTCCCCCAAGCAGCCAGTCAAGCTTCTTGCTAAGGGCTTTCAGTCTGATGCAGAGTTGAGTAACATGACTGTGTAGAATCAGCTTCCGATCCAAGAGCAGGCCCAGATACCTCTGCTTGGTTTGCATCTCAACAATTTGTCCATTCAGCTTAATAGCCGGGAGATTCAGTGCTTGGACAGGTCTGCGTCTAGAGAAAATGACATGTGCCGTCTTGCTAACATTGATCTTGAAGCACCAATAGTTAGCCCATGTCATAAATCTATTCAGGTAGTACTGATTCCCTCTAACCGCGTAATCAGCTATATTGTGTGCACATAGGACAACAGTGTCATCAGCATATGTAGATAAAAGCATCTTGCTATTACTTGGGAAGGCAAACAGATCGTCACTTCTGATCATTGATGGGAGCGGCATATCCGACGAGGAGATGGTGTAAAGGATTGGACCAAGCACGCTGCCCTGTGGTACCCCAGCCGAGATTAAGCCTGGCCTTGACTTCTCACCACCAGTGTTGACAACAAAGCTACGATTACTCAAGTAGCTGCGCAGGACTCCATATAAAGTTGGCGGCAGCAGCCTGATCAACTTGCACAAAAGTCCCTCATGCCATACTCTGTCAAATGCCTCACTGATGTCGATGAACACAGCAGAGCAATACTGTCGCCTTTCAAAAGCTCCAAGGATGAATTGCGTCACACGAGCAAGTTGCTGTTCAGCACTGTGCTCCTTCCTGAAACCAAACTGGTGACTTGGAACAGCATTGGCAAAATCTTCACACTCAAAAAGCCTTCGCATAAGCACTTTTTCAAACAGCTTCGAAAAACCAGACAAAAGGCTTATGGGTCGATATGAGGAGACACTCTCAGTTGGTTTGCCAGGCTTCAAAATCATCGTAATCCCAGCATTTTTCCATTGCTGAGGGAAATGCTCTAACCTCAGTATGGAGTTGAACAGCAGTACAAGATATAGCACAGCCTTCTGCGGTAGCATCTTAATAACATGATTATCAATGTTATCCATTCCAGGGGATTTCTTCAAAACCAGGGATTTGATCTCCAGCAAGACCTCATCGAGAGTAACAGGCCGAAAGGACAGTGGGGTGCCAGACGCACCGCCACCATCAACAATTCGGCGCTGCTGTTGCTGCTGCTGCAGAAGCTGCAGTTCATCAACTATCTTCTTCCGATCTTCCACTGTATTTAAATAGTTAGGCTTGAAGCGTTGCTCAAGGTGAACAACAAATTCTTCAGCTTTCTCTGGATTGGTCCGCGTCCAGGTTGGCTTACCAGCATCACAACCTACACCATCAACAGAGCGCACCCTAAGCGGCCAGTTAGGCACCACCTGTCGCTTCAAAGTTTGCGTCAGTCTCCATAATTTCTGCATTTTGTAACGGTCTTGCACATCAATTTGTTTAAATAAATTATTAAGGTAGTTAACCTTTAACAATTTAAGCATTTTCCTTAGGCGATTTTGAACCTGTCTATACCTCTGCCCAGCAGACGCCGTACGCAAGGCCAGGAACTCACGCTTGTACAGACGCTTAAGCTGCAGCAGTCTCATCGTCTCATTGTCAAGGGTTAACCTCTTACAGGATGCATTTCCCTGCTGCTTTTGCCGAAGTTGCGACGTTGATGCAAATTTTGCAGCCTCATAAATATTCTTGTTGAATATATCAACTGCATCCTCAATGTCCAAACCAGATTTAATCTCCGTGTTAAGCAATACTCGTTGGTTAAGGAACGCCTGAAATTTGCCAATATTAGCATTACTAGGCAGAATTCTGCAGCTTGAACCACCACAAGCAATCATGCTTGACCCTTTGAGCTCCAAATCAATATGAACTGGCAAGTGATCAGAGTCCAGATCAACCGATGAGTATGTACGAAGCCGGCTACTATTAAGGCCTCCAAAAACAGCGAAATCCAGAGCAGAAGGCTTCTTATTCTTGTCGTACGGAAAATGTGTAGCTCCACCAGTGGCAAGAATGTTTAAACGCTTATTCTTGTGCACACACTCCATCAAAGCCGTTCCACGTTTACAGGCACGCACATTCCCCCACCAGGAGTGCCTTGCATTCCAGTCGCCACATACAATGAATTTCCCGCCTTTGCACAAAGACTCAATGTGTTTAAAAAGAATGGCAAAGTGATGAGCAGACCAATTGTACTGTGGCGGGCAGTAGATAGGAGCAATAAGCACCGACTCCTCACAGTTACGAGCGGGCATCAACGCAACTGGCATACACTGCGCAGCACCATATTCTATTGGTTGCAGGGCCATGTGTACAATTCCTTGCTTAACAAGAACAGCTACCCCACCACTCCTATGGCTTCGTGGATTTGCTGACATATACGTGTGGTAACCATCAATATCCAGAGTATTCACAGAAGTAGCCGCATTAATTCCAGGGTCCAAACGAGTTTCAATAACAATCATCACATCAACATGATGACGCTGCATAAAAACTTCAAGCTCCAGAATCTTATTGCGAATCCCAGCTGAATTCCAATATACTATTTTAAATGATTTAACGGATGTTGCGACGTCATTTTGATTAACTGTGGCAGCAACAATATTCATTGAAGTGCCAACATGATTTGTTACAAAGTCTGCAGAAAGTCTATTCATCAGCAATGTCATTGAAGCTGCCATCAACAAGCGGCACATTCCCGAAGGGCAACGACTGCTGATTACTGTTACCCGAGACAAGCGTATAGAGCAGACTTAGGAGAGCATCCATCTTCACTCCCATTTCGCCAATTAAAACCGCGTTTTGCTGCAAAGCTTGCATAAGCGGGTTGTCAACTTGCCCATGGCCAAAACTGCAATGCTGGCATTGCTGTTGCTGACGCTGCCCACCTGGCAGTTGCTGACTAGGCTGCTGCTGCCTGAGCTGCTTCTCCCGGAGTTTCTGCTGCTGAAGCTGCTGCTGCTGCTGCTCAAGTTGGAGCTGGTGTTGAAATTTTTGGAGATGCCTCATTGCTGGATTGCGCGCTTGAACAGGTGGAGTTACACCCCGAACAACTTGGCTATATGTCTGATTGGCATTGACAAAACCAATCTGCGATTTGCGCAACTTCTCCAAGTTAGGAGAAAGCTGTTGCTGTTTGACTGGCTGCTTTTTCAACTGCTGTTCTTTAGTTGACTGCTGCTGCCGCTGTTGCTGCTGCCGCTGTTGCTGCTGCCGCTGCTGCTGCTGCTTAGGAGATTGCACCACTGGTGGTTTAGCCAAATTCTCCACTTGATGCTTGGCTGGTTGTTTCACAATCTGCTTGACAGGTTGCTTATGAGGTTGTTTGACGGATTCCGTAACAGACTGCTTGACTGGCTGGATGATTGTTTTCTGGACGACAGGCTGTTTACCAGATTGCTTGGAATTCTGCTCCTTCGCCAAACCAGCGTGTTTAATTAGCTTCTTCTGCTTAATTGGCAGAATCGCAGATTGAAGTTGCTGCCACTGCAACGGCAAGGAGTGCGTGGTCGCCTTGTTGACCACAGATTGCCGAGTAGAAATCAATTTGACATCACGTAAAGCTGCACGGCTAGAAAGAAGCTTATCACGAGCAGCCTTAAAGGTAGGGCAGCCCTTATAGCTGGCCACATGAGACCCCTTGCAGTTAGCACAGGTGGCCTCATCTTCCTTCCTCTTGTCGCACGTGGTAGTGGCATGGCTTCCTGCACATTTTAGGCAGACAAACGGTCTACGGCAATAGTTCTTGCTGTGACCAAAAGCCTGACAGCGATGACATTGAACCGGATCAAGTCGCTTCATCTGGCGCTCCACTGAAATTTGTTGGTTGCCCAACACAGCCAGCGACAAAATTTTGTCATTGGACCCATCCAAACGGGGCTCCAGCTCCACCTCAAACAAATTCATCGGCTTACCTGTAAACCGATGTTTAATCACGTTGATGAATCGTGTGGCAAATCCCAATTGATTCAACTTTTCCTTAATCCAATGTTGGGTGGTGGAGTGATGAAGATGGCGAATCACAACACGGTACCCACGCTCCATACGTAGCTGATGGGTGTGCAGATGAATCTCATCTTCATGAAGTGCATTCAACACCGCCTTATAAGTGTCCAGGTTCTTACAAAGTACTCTGACGCCATCACCCTGAGAGCACTTCGTGGTAAAGCAACTTGCACATGGCAATTTGCTAAGCCTATCCAATAAAGGCTGAATGGCGGCTACCTTAGGCAAGAAAAGCGTAGGCACTTTCACTCCTGGAGCCAGATTTTTTTGCTGTTGAGCCAGCTGCTGAATTGATTGTTGCTCATGAGCAACTGCATCATCAAGAGGGCTGGCAACATGACCACAGACATCATGGTTGCCAGAATCATCAGTTGGATTTAGATCCACATCCATTGAGTCCTCCAAAGTCAATGGAATTAAATTTTTGCGTTTTTTGCACTGCTTGACCGTAGAGGCAGCTCCGGTTACATCAACTGCCACACGCTTTGGCTTACATGAGAGGCTCATTGAAAGCACCTTTCTTTTTCCAAAAACTGGAACTGAGGGTGATTGAACTCCGCCCTCTTTGATTTCAAGGCATTCTTCTAGAGTAACCGACTCTGCATCCGACCATCCAGACTCCACAACCGCAGACTTGGGGACAGACAGTTCATCACCCACCAAAACAGACTCTAGAGGAGCCGCTCCCACATGCACATCAGAATTGCTATCGACCGAGAGATCCATCGAATCAATAACCTTCTTAAAGTGCGTCATTAAATCATTGTGCGTGTCCATATTCATTCCAGGGTCGTCAAATAAACAGGAGAGTGCTGGGTAAGTAAATTATTGAATCCTTTTTCTTATAATTTTCCTTCTCGAATTTATTGGGCTCCCGCCCATGTGTTAGCAGCTCCCAGCTCCAAAACACAATCCGAATATTTTTGCGTTTTTAAATTCGGATTGTTATTTTCAGTTTTCAGATTTTTTAGAATTTTTCCGATTTTTTCAGTTTTTCAGTTTTTTTTTTTTTTTTTAGTTGTGTTCTCAACAGAACATTGGGAGCGACTGACGACTGTATAAAATACAGTCGACAGTCCCCATTTTTATTTTTTCCATTACTATAACAAAGTAATCTGTGAAAATATTGTTGGCATGTATATGACAAATAAAGAGAAGGCAACTCCAAACATAATAATGTTCAGCTGTTTTGACCACAGCAAACACTGCGTATGGACGCACTGCGTAGATGGGGGTGACATCACGAACAATAGACCGCGGAGGACCATCTTCGCACAAAAGATGCCAAAGCCCCATTGCGCCAGCAGCTTGAGTGACATCAGAAAAAATATATGACCATGGACCATCCAAACAACATGTACGAGGAAATTGCGCACTGCTCCTGCAGCTTAAGTGGCTCCGGAAAAGTGACCATGGCGGGCCAATTCTCCCGAAGAAATAAGCTGCATCTGCGGGTGTAGCGACGTCAAAAACAAGTCCATTAAGGGACATCCAGGTCAGAAAATGTCATTAAATATATAAAGGAGGAAGAGCTGCTCCATCAAGGAACACGCGGACTGCAACATAAGGAAAAACGCATTATTCAAACTAATTAGAGAACTTAGCCTTGTCAGGAGGTCGCGCCTTCCGGTGTGCCATTTGACTCCAGCCATGCTCAGGGCGCCAAAGTTGAGCTGGGTACCGGTCATTGAACCAGGAAGACTGCTGCCCATCAAAATCATGCAACGGGTGCAATCGTCGCCACTGCTGCAGTGCTCCCTCCTCACAGCTCTGCTGCCGTTGCCAGGGCAGCAAAATCATGTTCGGAGTCCGCACTTGCATATGCGTCTTATCGAGAATTGACAGGGAATTTGCACACTGGCCAGTGCAAACCCGCTTCTTTGGGGGAAGTGCCCACTCAATCTTCCGCTTCTCTGAACAGCCTTTCCATAATCCATGGGATAGTGAGGGAACAGCACAAAGTGGACGCGGAGCAGGTCGCCGCATATATGGATGTGTGCATACTCGTTTTGAAGGTGTAAGTGGGGAGCTACACCCACGCTTCACGAAGGCGGCTTGAAGAGGCTGCATCTGCAGATGATGCTGGTTTTGGGCTGACACTGCCAGCTGATCAGGACAAGATGTGGACTCCAGAGGTCTACACTTCAATTGCACGGGTGGCACCTCAGACTTCCGCTGCTCAAGAAGGAGGTCATCATCTACAAGCAGCTCAAGTTCAAATTGGATAGCCTCAAGATTCTCCGCCAAGTCTAGCTCAGCATCACTGGGGAAAGCCTGTTGCCGACACTGCGCATTAACAGCGTCCGAATCAAATTGCTGCCCAAGTTGGGGCAACATCAAAGCTTCCTCCGCATGGACTGGCTGGCATGCTGGTAAACAACTATCAGCAGCTGGAGGGGACGACAGAAGCTCAGCATCACTGGTGAAAGTCTGTTGCAGACACTGCGCGTTAACAGCGTCCGAAGCAAATTGCTGCCCAAGTTGGGGCAACATCAAAACTTCCTCCGCATGGACTGGCTGGCATGCTGGTAAGCAACTATCAACAGCCGGAGGGGACGACAGAACTGAATCCAAGTGCTGATGCGTTGGTATGGATACGGGCTGGCGCAACTGGTGCTCGTCAGGCACCTCAATCACCTCACAATCAGTTATCTCCGAGGGCATAACCAATTCCCGAATATGAGCTGGCTGATCCCGAATCATCCGTTCAATATGCTCTCGTGTAATGCGACCATGCCTAAAGTCACGGCGTAGCGAGTTAATCTTCGTGATATCAAATCGACGTTGCGGTTCCACAATCCACTGGGGTTGCCGGATTTCTTGCGCATCATGAGGCTCACAAGAGGGGGTGGGGTGGAGGGGTGGCAGAATTATTTCCTGAATTTGCACAGGCTGACGCGAAATAATCACCTCCACTTTCTCACGGCTGATGAGTCCATCTCTATAGCTGCGGCGAAGGTAGTTGATGGTGGCTTCACTCAATCTCCCAGTAGATTTCATGGCTACCTGACGTAGGCGATCCAATTCCCTGGCCTCGCATAAAGCAATCCGCTGCCTTTCCTCAAATTGTATGAGCGTCGGCAACACTTCTTCAAGTGAAGGTCTTAGCCGATACTGACGCTGAAGTGGCAAGATGTGCGTATCCAACTGCAGAGTGTACCTAGAACGCAAAAGGCGTTCTGGCACAAATGGCTGAAATAGCAGCCTGCGCGCCTCCACATTCCAGTGCGAGCCCAACGAAGAAGCATACCGACCACTGGCTGTCTGAAATACTTCCTCAGCCGTTTTAATGTTATAGGCGCCTCTGATAGTCTGGTTCCTGGTGAAGCGGTTGGCTTTGGCAATTTTCCGTAGCATAACATTTTGAATGGTTTCAATGCGGCACATCTCAGTATTCGACACCAACGCTCCCCAAATTGGAAGCGCATACTGCCAGACTGGGGCCATTAACTGCTTGTATACCACCATTTTGCAGCTCTTATGCAGCACACTACTTCCCCCAAGCAGCCAGTCAAGCTTCTTGCTAAGGGCTTTCAGTCTGATGCAGAGTTGAGTAACATGACTGTGTAGAATCAGCTTCCGATCCAAGAGCAGGCCCAGATACCTCTGCTTGGTTTGCATCTCAACAATTTGTCCATTCAGCTTAATAGCCGGGAGATTCAGTGCTTGGACAGGTCTGCGTCTAGAGAAAATGACATGTGCCGTCTTGCTAACATTGATCTTGAAGCACCAATAGTTAGCCCATGTCATAAATCTATTCAGGTAGTACTGATTCCCTCTAACCGCGTAATCAGCTATATTGTGTGCACATAGGACAACAGTGTCATCAGCATATGTAGATAAAAGCATCTTGCTATTACTTGGGAAGGCAAACAGATCGTCACTTCTGATCATTGATGGGAGCGGCATATCCGACGAGGAGATGGTGTAAAGGATTGGACCAAGCACGCTGCCCTGTGGTACCCCAGCCGAGATTAAGCCTGGCCTTGACTTCTCACCACCAGTGTTGACAACAAAGCTACGATTACTCAAGTAGCTGCGCAGGACTCCATATAAAGTTGGCGGCAGCAGCCTGATCAACTTGCACAAAAGTCCCTCATGCCATACTCTGTCAAATGCCTCACTGATGTCGATGAACACAGCAGAGCAATACTGTCGCCTTTCAAAAGCTCCAAGGATGAATTGCGTCACACGAGCAAGTTGCTGTTCAGCACTGTGCTCCTTCCTGAAACCAAACTGGTGACTTGGAACAGCATTGGCAAAATCTTCACACTCAAAAAGCCTTCGCATAAGCACTTTTTCAAACAGCTTCGAAAAACCAGACAAAAGGCTTATGGGTCGATATGAGGAGACACTCTCAGTTGGTTTGCCAGGCTTCAAAATCATCGTAATCCCAGCATTTTTCCATTGCTGAGGGAAATGCTCTAACCTCAGTATGGAGTTGAACAGCAGTACAAGATATAGCACAGCCTTCTGCGGTAGCATCTTAATAACATGATTATCAATGTTATCCATTCCAGGGGATTTCTTCAAAACCAGGGATTTGATCTCCAGCAAGACCTCATCGAGAGTAACAGGCCGAAAGGACAGTGGGGTGCCAGACGCACCGCCACCATCAACAATTCGGCGCTGCTGTTGCTGCTGCTGCAGAAGCTGCAGTTCATCAACTATCTTCTTCCGATCTTCCACTGTATTTAAATAGTTAGGCTTGAAGCGTTGCTCAAGGTGAACAACAAATTCTTCAGCTTTCTCTGGATTGGTCCGCGTCCAGGTTGGCTTACCAGCATCACAACCTACACCATCAACAGAGCGCACCCTAAGCGGCCAGTTAGGCACCACCTGTCGCTTCAAAGTTTGCGTCAGTCTCCATAATTTCTGCATTTTGTAACGGTCTTGCACATCAATTTGTTTAAATAAATTATTAAGGTAGTTAACCTTTAACAATTTAAGCATTTTCCTTAGGCGATTTTGAACCTGTCTATACCTCTGCCCAGCAGACGCCGTACGCAAGGCCAGGAACTCACGCTTGTACAGACGCTTAAGCTGCAGCAGTCTCATCGTCTCATTGTCAAGGGTTAACCTCTTACAGGATGCATTTCCCTGCTGCTTTTGCCGAAGTTGCGACGTTGATGCAAATTTTGCAGCCTCATAAATATTCTTGTTGAATATATCAACTGCATCCTCAATGTCCAAACCAGATTTAATCTCCGTGTTAAGCAATACTCGTTGGTTAAGGAACGCCTGAAATTTGCCAATATTAGCATTACTAGGCAGAATTCTGCAGCTTGAACCACCACAAGCAATCATGCTTGACCCTTTGAGCTCCAAATCAATATGAACTGGCAAGTGATCAGAGTCCAGATCAACCGATGAGTATGTACGAAGCCGGCTACTATTAAGGCCTCCAAAAACAGCGAAATCCAGAGCAGAAGGCTTCTTATTCTTGTCGTACGGAAAATGTGTAGCTCCACCAGTGGCAAGAATGTTTAAACGCTTATTCTTGTGCACACACTCCATCAAAGCCGTTCCACGTTTACAGGCACGCACATTCCCCCACCAGGAGTGCCTTGCATTCCAGTCGCCACATACAATGAATTTCCCGCCTTTGCACAAAGACTCAATGTGTTTAAAAAGAATGGCAAAGTGATGAGCAGACCAATTGTACTGTGGCGGGCAGTAGATAGGAGCAATAAGCACCGACTCCTCACAGTTACGAGCGGGCATCAACGCAACTGGCATACACTGCGCAGCACCATATTCTATTGGTTGCAGGGCCATGTGTACAATTCCTTGCTTAACAAGAACAGCTACCCCACCACTCCTATGGCTTCGTGGATTTGCTGACATATACGTGTGGTAACCATCAATATCCAGAGTATTCACAGAAGTAGCCGCATTAATTCCAGGGTCCAAACGAGTTTCAATAACAATCATCACATCAACATGATGACGCTGCATAAAAACTTCAAGCTCCAGAATCTTATTGCGAATCCCAGCTGAATTCCAATATACTATTTTAAATGATTTAACGGATGTTGCGACGTCATTTTGATTAACTGTGGCAGCAACAATATTCATTGAAGTGCCAACATGATTTGTTACAAAGTCTGCAGAAAGTCTATTCATCAGCAATGTCATTGAAGCTGCCATCAACAAGCGGCACATTCCCGAAGGGCAACGACTGCTGATTACTGTTACCCGAGACAAGCGTATAGAGCAGACTTAGGAGAGCATCCATCTTCACTCCCATTTCGCCAATTAAAACCGCGTTTTGCTGCAAAGCTTGCATAAGCGGGTTGTCAACTTGCCCATGGCCAAAACTGCAATGCTGGCATTGCTGTTGCTGACGCTGCCCACCTGGCAGTTGCTGACTAGGCTGCTGCTGCCTGAGCTGCTTCTCCCGGAGTTTCTGCTGCTGAAGCTGCTGCTGCTGCTGCTCAAGTTGGAGCTGGTGTTGAAATTTTTGGAGATGCCTCATTGCTGGATTGCGCGCTTGAACAGGTGGAGTTACACCCCGAACAACTTGGCTATATGTCTGATTGGCATTGACAAAACCAATCTGCGATTTGCGCAACTTCTCCAAGTTAGGAGAAAGCTGTTGCTGTTTGACTGGCTGCTTTTTCAACTGCTGTTCTTTAGTTGACTGCTGCTGCCGCTGTTGCTGCTGCCGCTGTTGCTGCTGCCGCTGCTGCTGCTGCTTAGGAGATTGCACCACTGGTGGTTTAGCCAAATTCTCCACTTGATGCTTGGCTGGTTGTTTCACAATCTGCTTGACAGGTTGCTTATGGGGTTGTTTGACGGATTCCGTAACAGACTGCTTGACTGGCTGGATGATTGTTTTCTGGACGACAGGCTGTTTACCAGATTGCTTGGAATTCTGCTCCTTCGCCAAACCAGCGTGTTTAATTAGCTTCTTCTGCTTAATTGGCAGAATCGCAGATTGAAGTTGCTGCCACTGCAACGGCAAGGAGTGCGTGGTCGCCTTGTTGACCACAGATTGCCGAGTAGAAATCAATTTGACATCACGTAAAGCTGCACGGCTAGAAAGAAGCTTATCACGAGCAGCCTTAAAGGTAGGGCAGCCCTTATAGCTGGCCACATGAGACCCCTTGCAGTTAGCACAGGTGGCCTCATCTTCCTTCCTCTTGTCGCACGTGGTAGTGGCATGGCTTCCTGCACATTTTAGGCAGACAAACGGTCTACGGCAATAGTTCTTGCTGTGACCAAAAGCCTGACAGCGATGACATTGAACCGGATCAAGTCGCTTCATCTGGCGCTCCACTGAAATTTGTTGGTTGCCCAACACAGCCAGCGACAAAATTTTGTCATTGGACCCATCCAAACGGGGCTCCAGCTCCACCTCAAACAAATTCATCGGCTTACCTGTAAACCGATGTTTAATCACGTTGATGAATCGTGTGGCAAATCCCAATTGATTCAACTTTTCCTTAATCCAATGTTGGGTGGTGGAGTGATGAAGATGGCGAATCACAACACGGTACCCACGCTCCATACGTAGCTGATGGGTGTGCAGATGAATCTCATCTTCATGAAGTGCATTCAACACCGCCTTATAAGTGTCCAGGTTCTTACAAAGTACTCTGACGCCATCACCCTGAGAGCACTTCGTGGTAAAGCAACTTGCACATGGCAATTTGCTAAGCCTATCCAATAAAGGCTGAATGGCGGCTACCTTAGGCAAGAAAAGCGTAGGCACTTTCACTCCTGGAGCCAGATTTTTTTGCTGTTGAGCCAGCTGCTGAATTGATTGTTGCTCATGAGCAACTGCATCATCAAGAGGGCTGGCAACATGACCACAGACATCATGGTTGCCAGAATCATCAGTTGGATTTAGATCCACATCCATTGAGTCCTCCAAAGTCAATGGAATTAAATTTTTGCGTTTTTTGCACTGCTTGACCGTAGAGGCAGCTCCGGTTACATCAACTGCCACACGCTTTGGCTTACATGAGAGGCTCATTGAAAGCACCTTTCTTTTTCCAAAAACTGGAACTGAGGGTGATTGAACTCCGCCCTCTTTGATTTCAAGGCATTCTTCTAGAGTAACCGACTCTGCATCCGACCATCCAGACTCCACAACCGCAGACTTGGGGACAGACAGTTCATCACCCACCAAAACAGACTCTAGAGGAGCCGCTCCCACATGCACATCAGAATTGCTATCGACCGAGAGATCCATCGAATCAATAACCTTCTTAAAGTGCGTCATTAAATCATTGTGCGTGTCCATATTCATTCCAGGGTCGTCAAATAAACAGGAAAGTGCTGGGTAAGTAAATTATTGAATCCTTTTTCTTATAATTTTCCTTCTCGAATTTATTGGGCTCCCGCCCATGTGTTAGCAGCTCCCAGCTCCAAAACACAATCCGAATATTTTTGCGTTTTTAAATTCGGATTGTTATTTTCAGTTTTCAGATTTTTTAGAATTTTTCCGATTTTTTCAGTTTTTCAGTTTTTTTTTTTTTTTTTTTAGTTGTGTTCTCAACAGAACATTGGGAGCGACTGACGACTGTATAAAATACAGTCGACAGTCCCCATTTTTATTTTTTCCATTACTATAACAAAGTAATCTGTGAAAATATTGTTGGCATGTATATGACAAATAAAGAGAAGGCAACTCCAAACATAATAATGTTCAGCTGTTTTGACCACAGCAAACACTGCGTATGGACGCACTGCGTAGATGGGGGTGACATCACGAACAACAGACCGCGGAGGACCATCTTCGCACAAAAGATGCCAAAGCCCCATTGCGCCAGCAGCTTGAGTGACATCAGAA
>JAWNNC010000166.1:0-34233 GCA_035043275.1 Drosophila tanythrix | reverse complement strand
CGAATAATTAAAAAACAGCAGAAATTTTAGAACAAAAAAATGGAGGAAAATCAACAAAAACAGCAGAAATATACGAAAAATATGAAATGCGGTATACCGGCAAAAATTGCAGAAATTGCAGAAAACACAAATTGGCGGAAAATATAAAATAAATGCAGAAATATACGAAAAATACAAAATGGCGGAAAATCAACAAAAACAGCAGAAATTTAAGTACAAAATAGCGTAAAATGCGGTAAAATCAATGCAAAAACTGCAGAAAAATACAAAAATGGCGGAAAAATAAGAAATACAAATTCGAAAAATATTACGAAAAATACAAAATGGCGAAAAATCAACAAAAAAATACAGAAATTGTAGGAACAATACGCATAAATGCGCGTAAATCAAAAAAGGTGCTGAAATTACAGAAATTGACAGAAAATACAAAATAGAAATGCGGAAAATTAAAAAAACAGCAGAAATATGCGAAAAATACAAAATGGCGGAAAATCAACAAAAACAGCAGAAATTTACGAAAAATACAAAAATGCAGTAAATCAACAAAAACTGCAGAAATTAAAAATAAAAAATGGCGGAAAATAAGAAATAAAAATTCAAAAATATTGCGAAAAATAAGAAAATTGCGGAAAATCAGCAAAAACGGCAGAAATTGTACGAAAAATACGAAAATGCGGAAAATCAACAAAAACTGCAGAAATTGCTGAAAATACGAAATGGCGAATAATCAAAAAACAGCAGAAATTTTAGAACAAAAAAATGGAGGAAAATCAACAAAAACAGCAGAAATATGCGAAAAATACAAAAATTGCGGAAAATATACAAAAACGGCAGAAATTTACGAAAAATTCAAAATGTCAAAAATCAATAAAAAAAAACATCAGAAATTTAGGAAAAATGCATAAATATCCGAAATCAACAAACTGTATAAATTGCAGAATATACAGAATGTCGGAAATTTAAAGAAACAGCAGAAATTTACGAACAAAAAAAATGTCGGTAAATCAACAAAAGCTGGAGAAATATACGAAAAATACAAAAACTGCATAAAAATAAAAAATGGCGGGAAAATTGAAAAATCAGAAATATGCGAAAAATACAAGAATTCGGAAAATAATCAAATGGCTAACATTTGCAAAAAATAAAAAATTTCTGAAAATCAGCAAAGAAAAGGAGAAATGTTCGAATAGCACAAAATGGCGAATAATCAACAAAAACTGCAGAAATTGCTGAAAATACGAAATGGCGAATAATTAAAAAACAGAAGAAATTTTAGAACAAAAAAATGGAGGAAAATCAACAAAAACAGCAGAAATATACGAAAAATATGAAATGCGGTATACCGGCAAAAATTGCAGAAATTGCAGAAAACACAAATTGGTGGAAAATATAAAATAAATGCAGAAATATACGAAAATACAAAAATGGGCCAAATTAGCAAATACTGCATATAAATACAAAATAGCGTAAAATATGAAAAAAAAATGCAGAAATGCGAAAAATACAAAAATTCGGAAAATAAAAAATCGGCTGAAATTTACAAAAAATACAAAATAGCGAAAAATCAGAAAAAAAAACATAAATTTAGGAACAATGCATAAATGCGCGAAATCAAAAAAAAATTACAGAAATTGAAGAGAATACAAAGTAGCGGAAAATTAAATAAACAGCAGAAATTTGACAAAAAAAAAATGGCAGAAAATCAACAAAAACAGTGAAAATATACGAAATATGCAAAAATGCGTAAAGCCGACAAAAGCTGCAGAAATTGCAGAAAATTAGAAAAATGGCGAAAAATAAAAAATAAATGCAGAAGTATGCAAAAAATAAGAAAATTCGGAAATAAAATTAACGGCTGAAATTTACGAAAAATTAAAATTGGCGGAAAATCAACAAAAATCAGCAGAAATGTTCGAAAAATACAAAAATTCGGTAAATCAACAGAAACTGCAAAAAAATACAAAAATGCGGCGAATCACCAAAAACTGGAGGAACTGCAGAATAATATAAAATGCGAAAAATACCAAAAAAAAAAACCAGCAGAATATGCGAAAAATACGAAGATTCGGAAAATAAAAAAAATGGCGGGAATTTATGAAAAATACGAAATGTTGGAAAATCAACAAAAAAAGCTGAAATATACGAAAAAGACGAAATGGCGGAAAATTAGAAATAAACAGCAGAATTATGCAAAAATAAGAAAATTCGGAAAATGAAAAACGGCAGGAGTTTACGAAAAATATGAAAATTCGGAAAACCGACAAAAACTGCAGAAATTGCTGAAAATACGAAATGGCGAATAATTAAAAAACAGCAGAAATTTTAGAACAAAAAAATGGAGGAAAATCAACAAAAACAGCAGAAATATGCGAAAAATACAAAAATTCGGAAAATCATACAAAAACGGCAGAAATTTTCGAAAAATTCAAAATGTCAAAAATCAATAAAAAATAAAAACATCAGAAATTTCGGAAAAATGCATAAATATCCGAAAATCAACAAACTGTATAAATTGCAGAATATACAGAATGTCGAAAATTTAAAGAAACAGCAGAAATTGTACGAACAAAAAAAATGTCGGTAAATCAACAAAAGCTGCAGAAATATACGAAAAATACAAAAACTGCATAAAAATAAAAAATGGCGGGAAAATTGAAAAATCAGAAATATGCGAAAAATACAAGAATTCGGAAAATAATCAAATGGCTAACATTTGCAAAAAATAAAAAATTTCTGAAAATCAGCAAAGAAAAGGAGAAATGTTCGAATAGCACAAAATGGCGAATAATCAACAAAAACTGCAGAAATTGCTGAAAATACGAAATGGCGAATAATTAAAAAACAGAAATTTCAGAACAAAAAAATGGAGGAAAATCAACAAAAACAGCAGAAATATACGAAAAATATGAAATGCGGTATACCGGCAAAAATTGCAGAAATTGCAGAAAACACAAATTGGCGGAAAATATAAAATAAATGCAGAAATATACGAAAATACAAAAATGGGCCAAATTAGCAAATACTGCATATAAATACAAAATAGCGTAAAATATGAAAAAAAAAATCAGAAATGCGAAAAATACAAAAATTCGGAAAATAAAAAATCGGCTGAAATTTACAAAAAATACAAAATAGCGAAAAATCAACAAAAAAAAACAGAAATTTAGGAACAATGCATAAATGCGCGAAATCAAAAAAAATTGCAGAAATTGCAGAGAATACAAAATAGCGGAAAATTAAATAAACAGCAGAAATTTGCAAAAAAAAAATGGCAGAAAATCAACAAAAACAGTGAGAAATATACGAAATATGCAAAAATGCGTAAAGTCGACAAAAGCTGCAGAAATTGCAGAAAATTAGAAAAATGGCGAAAAATAAAAAATAAAATTCAGATAGTATGCAAAAAATAAGAAATTCGGAAAATGAAAAAAAACGGCAGAAATTTGCGAAAAATACGAAAATTGCGGAAAATCAACAAAAACTGCAGAAATTTTGAAAAATACGAAATGGCGAATAATCAAAAAACAGCAGAAATTTAATAACAAAAAAATGGCGGAAAATCAACAAAAAACAGCAGAAATATGCGAAAAATACGAAAATTCGGAAAATATAAAAAACGGCAGAAATTTACGAAAAATTCAAAATATCAAAAATCAATACAAAAAAACATCAGAAATTTAGGAAAAATGCATAAATATCCGAAATCAACAAACTGTATAAATTGCAGAATATACAGAATGTCGAAAATTTAAAGAAACAGCAGAAATTTACGAACAAAAAAAATGTCGGTAAATCAACAAAAGCTGGAGAAATATACGAAAAATACAAAAACTGCATGAAAATAAAAAATGGCGGGAAAATTGAAAAATGCAGAAATATGCGAAAAATACAAGAATTCGGAAAATAATCAAAATGGCTAACATTTGCAAAAAATAAAAAATTTCTGAAAATCAGCAAAGAAAATGGAGAAATGTTCGAATAGCACAAAAATGGCGAATAATCAACAAAAACTGCAGAAATTGCTGAAAATACGAAATGGCGAATAATTAAAAAACAGCAGAAATTTTAGAACAAAAAAATGGAGGAAAATCAACAAAAACAGCAGAAATATACGAAAAATATGAAATGCGGTATACCGGCAAAAATTGCAGAAATTGCAGAAAACACAAATTGGCGGAAAATATAAAATAAATGCAGAAATATACGAAAATACAAAAATGGGCCAAATTAGCAAATACTGCATATAAATACAAAATAGCGTAAAATATGAAAAAAAAAATGCAGAAATGCGAAAAATACAAAAATTCGGAAAATAAAAAATCGGCTGAAATTTACAAAAAATACAAAATAGCGAAAAATCAGACAAAAAACATAAATTTAGGAACAATGCATAAATGCGCGAAATCAAAAAAAAATTACAGAAATTGAAGAGAATACAAAGTAGCGGAAAATTAAATAAACAGCAGAAATTTGCAGAAAAAAAAATGGCAGAAAATCAACAAAAACAGTGAAAATATACGAAATATGCAAAAATGCGTAAAGCCGACAAAAGCTGCAGAAATTGCAGAAAATTAGAAAAAATGGCGAAAAATAAAAAATAAATGCAGAAGTATGCAAAAAATAAGAAAATTCGGAAATAAAATTAACGGCTGAAATTTACGAAAAATTAAAATTGGCGGAAAATCAACAAAAATCAGCAGAAATGTTCGAAAAATACAAAAATTCGGTAAATCAACAGAAACTGCAGAAAAATACAAAAATGCGGCGAATCACCAAAAACTGGAGGAACTGCAGAATAATATAAAATGCGAAAAATACCAAAAAAAAAAACAGCAGAAATATGCGAAAAATACGAAGATTCGGAAAATAAAAAAAATGGCGGAAATTTATGAAAAATACGAAATGTTGGAAAATCAACAAAAAAAGCTGAAATATACGAAAAAGACGAAATGGCGGAAAATTAGAAATAAACAGCAGAATTATGCAAAAATAAGAAAATTCGGAAAATGAAAAACGGCAGGAGTTTACGAAAAATATGAAAATTCGGAAAACCGACAAAAACTGCAGAAATTGCTGAAAATACGAAATGGCGAATAATTAAAAAACAGCAGAAATTTTAGAACAAAAAAATTTAGGAAAATCAACAAAAACAGCAGAAATATGCGAAAAATACAAAAATTCGGAAAATATAAAAAACGGCAGAAATTTTCGAAAAATTCAAAATATCAAAAATCAATAAAAAAAACATCAGAAATTTAGGAAAAATGCATAAATATCCGAAATCAACAAACTGCATAAATTGCAGAATATACAGAATGTCGGAAATTTAAAGAAACAGCAGAAATTTACGAACAAAAAAAATGTCGGTAAATCAACAAAAGCTGGAGAAATATACGAAAAATACAAAAACTGCATAAAAATAAAAAATGGCGGGAAAATTGAAAAATCAGAAATATGCGAAAAATACAAGAATTCGGAAAATAATCAAATGGCTAACATTTGCAAAAAATAAAAAATTTCTGAAAATCAACAAAGAAAATGTGAAATGTTTAGAACAAAAAAATGGAGGAAAATCAACAAAAACAGCAGAAATATGCGAAAAATACAAAAATTCGGAAAATATAAAAAACGGCTGAAATTTTCGAAAAATTCAAAATATCAAAAATCAATAAAAAAAAACATCAGAAATTTAGGAAAAATGCATAAATATCCGAAATCAACAAACTGTATAAATTGCAGAATATACAGAATGCCGAAAATTTAAAGAAACAGCAGAAATTTACGAACAAAAAAAATGTCGGTAAATCAACAAAAGCTGGAGAAATATACGAAAAATACAAAAACTGCATAAAAATAAAAAATGGCGGGAAAATTGAAAAATCAGAAATATGCGAAAAATACAAGAATTCGGAAAATAATCAAATGGCTAACATTTGCAAAAAATAAAAAATTTCTGAAAATCAGCAAAGAAAAGGAGCAATGTTCGAACAGCACAAAATGGCGAATAATCAACAAAAACTGCAGAAATTGCTGAAAATACGAAATGGCGAATAATTAAAAAACGGCAGAAATTTTAGAACAAAAAAATGGAGGAAAATCAACAAAAACAGCAGAAATATGCGAAAAATACAAAAATTCGGAAAATATAAAAAACGGCTGAAATTTACGAAAAATTCAAAATATCAAAAATCAATAAAAAAAACATCAGAAATTTAGGAAAAATGCATAAATATCCGAAATCAACAAACTGTATAAATTGCAGAATATACAGAATGTCGAAAATTTAAAGAAACAGCAGAAATTTACGAACAAAAAAAATGTCGGTAAATCAACAAAAGCTGGAGAAATATACGAAAAATACAAAAACTGCATAAAAATAAAAAATGGCGGGAAAATTTAAAAATCAGAAATATGCGAAAAATACAAGAATTCGGAAAATAATCAAATGGCTAACATTTGCAAAAAATAAAAAATTTCTGAAAATCAGCAAAGAAAAGGAGAAATGTTCGAATAGCACAAAATGGCGAATAATCAACAAAAACTGCAGAAATTGCTGAAAATACGAAATGGCGAATAATTAAAAAACAGCAGAAATTTTAGAACAAAAAAATGGAGGAAAATCAACAAAAACAGCAGAAATATGCGAAAAAATGGACAAGTGAATTCGGAAAATAATCAAATGGCTAACATTTGCAAAAAATAAAAAATTTCTGAAAATCAGCAAAGAAAAGGGGGAGAAATGTTCGAATAGCACAAAATGGCGAAGGTTAATCAACAAAAACTGCAGAAATTGCTGAAAATACGAAATGGCGAATAATTAAAAAACAGCAGAAATTTTAGAACAAAAAAATGGAGGAAAATCAACAAAAACAGCAGAAATATGCGAAAAATATGAAATGCGGTATACCGGCAAAAATTGCAGAAATTGCAGAAAACACAAATTGGCGGAAAATGTAAAATAAATGCAGAAATATACGAAAATACAAAAATGGGCCAAATTAGCAAATACTGCATATAAATACAAAATAGCGTAAAATATGAAAAAAAAAATGCAGAAATGCGAAAAATACAAAAATTCGGAAAATAAAAAATCGGCTGAAATTTACAAAAAATACAAAATAGCGAAAAATCAGACAAAAAAAACATACGCAATTTAGGAACAATGTCATAAATGCGCGAAATCAAAAAAAAAATTGGCGGAAATTGAAGAGAATACAAAGCAGCGGAAAATTAAATAAACAGCAGAAATTTGCAAAAAAAAAAAATGGCAGAAAATCAACAAAAAACAGTGAAAAATATACGAAATATGCAAAAATGCGTAAAGCCGACAAAAGCTGCAGAAATTGCAGAAAAGTAGTAGGAAAAAATGGCGAAGACTAAAAAATAAATGCAGAAGTATGCAAAAAATAAGAAAATTCAGAAATAAAATTAACGGCCGAAATTTACGAAAAATTAAAATTGGCGGAAAAATCAACAAAAAATCAGCAGAAAATGTCTCGGAAAATACAAAAATTCGGTAAATGAACAGAAACTGCAGAAAAATACAAAAAATGCGGCGAATCACCAAAAACTGGAGGAACTGCAGAATAATATAAAATGCGAAAAATACCAAAAAAAAAAAAAAAAAAAAAAACAGAAATATGCGAAAAATACGTGAAGATTCGGAAAATAAAAAAAAATGGCGGGAATTTATGAAAAATACGATATGTTGGAAAATCAACAAAAAAAGCTGAAATATACGAAAAAGACGAAATGGCGGAAAATTAGGAAATAAACAGCAGAATTATGCAAAAATAAGAAAATTCGGAAAATGAAAAACGGCAGGAGTTTACGAAAAATACGAAAATTCGGAAAACCGACAAGAAACTGCGGAAATTGCTGAAAATACGAAATGGCGAATAATTAAAAAACAGCAGAAATTTTAGAACAAAAAAATTTAGGAAAATCAACAAAAACAGCAGAAATATGCGAAAAATACAAAAATTCGGAAAATATAAAAACCGGCTGAAATTTTCGAAAAATTCAAAATATCAAAAATCAATAAAAAAAAAAACATCAGAAATTTAGGAAAAATGCATAAATATCCGAAATCAACAAACTGCATAAATTGCAGAATATACAGAATGTCGGAAATTTAAAGAAACAGCAGAAATTTACGAACAAAAAAAATGTCGGTAAATCAACAAAAGCAGCAGAAATATACGAAAAATACAAAAACTGCATAAAAATAAAAAATGGCGGGAAAATTGAAAAATCAGAAATATGCGAAAAATACAAGAATTCGGAAAATAATCAAATGGCTAACATTTGCAAAAAATAAAAAATTTCTGAAAATCAACAAAGAAAATGTGAAATGCTTAAAACAAAAAAATGGAGGAAAATCAACAAAAACAGCAGAAATATGCGAAAAATACAAAAATTCGGAAAATATAAAAAACGGCTGAAATTTTCGAAAAATTCAAAATATCAAAAATCAATAAAAAAAACATCAGAAATTTAGGAAAAATGCATAAATATCCGAAATCAACAAACTGTATAAATTGCAGAATATACAGAATGCCGAAAATTTAAAGAAACAGCAGAAATTTACGAACAAAAAAAATGTCGGTAAATCAACAAAAGCTGGAGAAATATACGAAAAATACAAAAACTGCATAAAAATAAAAAATGGCGGGAAAATTGAAAAATCAGAAATATGCGAAAAATACAAGAATTCGGAAAATAATCAAATGGCTAACATTTGCAAAAAATAAAAAATTTCTGAAAATCAGCAAAGAAAAGGAGAAATGTTCGAATAGCACAAAATGGCGAATAATCAACAAAAACTGCAGAAATTGCTGAAAATACGAAATGGCGAATAATTAAAAAACGGCAGAAATTTTAGAACAAAAAAATGGAGGAAAATCAACAAAAACAGCAGAAATATGCGAAAAATATGAAATGCGGTATACCGGCAAAAACTGCAGAAATTGGCGGAAAATATAAAATAAATGCAGAAATATACGAAAATACAAAAATGGGCCAAATTAGCAAATACTGCATATAAATACAAAATAGCGTAAAATATGAAAAAAAAAATGCAGAAATAAGCGAAAAATACAAAAATTCGGAAAATAAAAAATCGGCTGAAATTTACAAAAAATTCAAAATAGCGAAAAATCAACAAAAAAAAAACATAAATTTAGGAACAATGCATAAATGCGCGAAATCAAAAAAAAATTACAGAAATTGCAGAGAATACAAAGTAGCGGAAAATTAAATAAACAGCAGAAATTTGCAAAAAAAAAAATGGCAGAAAATCAACAAAAACAGTGAAAATATACGAAATATGCAAAAATGCGTAAAGCCGACAAAAGCTGCAGAAATTGCAGAAAATTAGAAAAAATGGCGAAAAATAAAAAATAAATGCAGAAGTATGCAAAAAATAAGAAAATTCGGAAATAAAATTAACGGCTGAAATTTACGAAAAATTAAAATTGGCGGAAAATCAACAAAAATCAGCAGAAATGTTCGAAAAATACAAAAATTCGGTAAATCAACAGAAACTGCAGAAAAATACAAAAATGCGGCGAATCACCAAAAACTGGAGGAACTGCAGAATAATATAAAATGCGAAAAATACCAAAAAAAAAAAACAGCAGAAATATGCGAAAAATACGAAGATTCGGAAAATAAAAAAAATGGCGGGAATTTATGAAAAATACGAAATGTTGGAAAATCAACAAAAAAAGCTGAAATATACGAAAAAGACGAAATGGCGGAAAATTAGAAATAAACAGCAGAATTATGCAAAAATAAGAAAATTCGGAAAATGAAAAACGGCAGGAGTTTACGAAAAATATGAAAATTCGGAAAACCGACAAAAACTGCAGAAATTGCTGAAAATACGAAATGGCGAATAATTAAAAAACAGCAGAAATTTTAGAACAAAAAAATGGAGGAAAATCAACAAAAACAGCAGAAATATGCGAAAAATACAAAAATTCGGAAAATATAAAAAACGGCAGAAATTTTCGAAAAATTCAAAATATCAAAAATCAATAAAAAAAAAACATCAGAAATTTAGGAAAAATGCATAAATATCCGAAATCAACAAACTGCATAAATTGCAGAATATACAGAATGTCGAAAATTTAAAGAAACAGCAGAAATTTACGAACAAAAAAAATGTCGGTAAATCAACAAAAGCTGGAGAAATATACGAAAAATACAAAAACTGAATAAAAATAAAAAATGGCGGGAAAATTGAAAAATCAGAAATATGCGAAAAATACAAGAATTCGGAAAATAATCAAATGGCTAACATTTGCAAAAAATAAAAAATTTCTGAAAATCAGCAAAGAAAAGGAGAAATGTTCGAATAGCACAAAATGGCGAATAATCAACAAAAACTGCAGAAATTGCTGAAAATACGAAATGGCGAATAATTAAAAAACAGAAGAAATTTTAGAACAAAAAAATGGAGGAAAATCAACAAAAACAGCAGAAATATACGAAAAATATGAAATGCGGTATACCGGCAAAAATTGCAGAAATTGCAGAAAACACAAATTGGCGGAAAATATAAAATAAATGCAGAAATATACGAAAATACAAAAATGGGCCAAATTAGCAAATACTGCATATAAATACAAAATAGCGTAAAATATGAAAAAAAAAATGCAGAAATGCGAAAAATACAAAAATTCGGAAAATAAAAAATCGGCTGAAATTTACAAAAAATACAAAATAGCGAAAAATCAGAAAAAAAAAACATAAATTTAGGAACAATGCATAAATGCGCGAAATCAAAAAAAAAATTACAGAAATTGAAGAGAATACAAAGTAGCGGAAAATTAAATAAACAGCAGAAATTTGCAAAAAAAAAAATGGCAGAAAATCAACAAAAACAGTGAAAATATACGAAATATGCAAAAATGCGTAAAGCCGACAAAAGCTGCAGAAATTGCAGAAAATTAGAAAAAATGGCGAAAAATAAAAAATAAATGCAGAAGTATGCAAAAAATAAGAAAATTCGGAAATAAAATTAACGGCTGAAATTTACGAAAAATTAAAATTGGCGGAAAATCAACAAAAATCAGCAGAAATGTTCGAAAAATACAAAAATTCGGTAAATCAACAGAAACTGCAGAAAAATACAAAAATGCGGCGAATCACCAAAAACTGGAGGAACTGCAGAATAATATAAAATGCGAAAAATACCAAAAAAAAAAAACAGCAGAAATATGCGAAAAATACGAAGATTCGGAAAATAAAAAAAATGGCGGAAATTTATGAAAAATACGAAATGTTGGAAAATCAACAAAAAAAGCTGAAATATACGAAAAAGACGAAATGGCGGAAAATTAGAAATAAACAGCAGAATTATGCAAAAATAAGAAAATTCGGAAAATGAAAAACGGCAGGAGTTTACGAAAAATATGAAAATTCGGAAAACCGACAAAAACTGCAGAAATTGCTGAAAATACGAAATGGCGAATAATTAAAAAACAGCAGAAATTTTAGAACAAAAAAATGGAGGAAAATCAACAAAAACAGCAGAAATATGCGAAAAATACAAAAATTCGGAAAATATAAAAAACGGCTGAAATTTTCGAAAAATTCAAAATATCAAAAATCAATAAAAAAAACATCAGAAATTTAGGAAAAATGCATAAATATCCGAAATCAACAAACTGTATAAATTGCAGAATATACAGAATGTCGAAAATTTAAAGAAACAGCAGAAATTTACGAACAAAAAAAATGTCGGTAAATCAACAAAAGCTGGAGAAATATACGAAAAATACAAAAACTGCATAAAAATAAAAAATGGCGGGAAAATTGAAAAATCAGAAATATGCGAAAAATACAAGAATTCGGAAAATAATCAAATGGCTAACATTTGCAAAAAATAAAAAATTTCTGAAAATCAGCAAAGAAAAGGAGAAATGTTCGAATAGCACAAAATGGCGAATAATCAACAAAAACTGCAGAAATTGCTGAAAATACGAAATGGCGAATAATTAAAAAACAGCAGAAATTTTATAACAAAAAAATGGAGGAAAATCAACAAAAACAGCAGAAATATGCGAAAAATACAAAAATTCGGAAAATATAAAAAACGGCTGAAATTTTCGAAAAATTCAAAATGTCAAAAATCAATAAAAAAAAACATCAGAAATTTAGGAAAAATGCATAAATATCCGAAATCAACAAACTGCATAAATTGCAGAATATACAGAATGTCGGAAATTTAAAGAAACAGCAGAAATTTACGAACAAAAAAAATGTCGGTAAATCAACAAAAGCTGGCAGAAATATACGAAAAATACAAAAACTGCAATAAAAATAAAAAATGGCGGGAAAATTGAAAAATCAGAAATATGCGAAAAATACAAGAATTCGGAAAATAATCAAATGGCTAACATTTGCAAAAAATAAAAAATTTCTGAAAATCAGCAAAGAAAAGGAGAAATGTTCGAATAGCACAAAATGGCGAATAATCAACAAAAACTGCAGAAATTGCTGAAAATACGAAATGGCGAATAATTAAAAAACAGCAGAAATTTTAGAACAAAAAAATGGAGGAAAATCAACAAAAACAGCAGAAATATACGAAAAATATGAAATGCGGTATACCGGCAAAAATTGCAGAAATTGCAGAAAACACAAATTGGCGGAAAATATAAAATAAATGCAGAAATATACGAAAATACAAAAATGGGCCAAATTAGCAAATACTGCATATAAATACAAAATAGCGTAAAATATGAAAAAAAAAATGCAGAAATGCGAAAAATACAAAAATTCGGAAAATAAAAAATCGGCTGAAATTTACAAAAAATACAAAATAGCGAAAAATCAGAAAAAAAAACATAAATTTAGGAACAATGCATAAATGCGCGAAATCAAAAAAAAATTACAGAAATTGAAGAGAATACAAAGTAGCGGAAAATTAAATAAACAGCAGAAATTTGCAAAAAAAAAAATGGCAGAAAATCAACAAAAACAGTGAAAATATACGAAATATGCAAAAATGCGTAAAGCCGACAAAAGCTGCAGAAATTGCAGAAAATTAGAAAAAATGGCGAAAAATAAAAAATAAATGCAGAAGTATGCAAAAAATAAGAAAATTCGGAAATAAAATTAACGGCTGAAATTTACGAAAAATTAAAATTGGCGGAAAATCAACAAAAATCAGCAGAAATGTTCGAAAAATACAAAAATTCGGTAAATCAACAGAAACTGCAGAAAAATACAAAAATGCGGCGAATCACCAAAAACTGGAGGAACTGCAGAATAATATAAAATGCGAAAAATACCAAAAAAAAAAACAGCAGAAATATGCGAAAAATACGAAGATTCGGAAAATAAAAAAAATGGCGGAAATTTATGAAAAATACGATATGTTGGAAAATCAACAAAAAAAGCTGAAATATACGAAAAAGACGAAATGGCGGAAAATTAGAAATAAACAGCAGAATTATGCAAAAATAAGAAAATTCGGAAAATGAAAAACGGCAGGAGTTTACGAAAAATATGAAAATTCGGAAAACCGACAAAAACTGCAGAAATTGCTGAAAATACGAAATGGCGAATAATTAAAAAACAGCAGAAATTTTAGAACAAAAAAATGGAGGAAAATCAACAAAAACAGCAGAAATATGCGAAAAATACAAAAATTCGGAAAATATAAAAAACGGCAGAAATTTTCGAAAAATTCAAAATATCAAAAATCAATAAAAAAAAAACATCAGAAATTTAGGAAAAATGCATAAATATCCGAAATCAACAAACTGCATAAATTGCAGAATATACAGAATGTCGGAAATTTAAAGAAACAGCAGAAATTTACGAACAAAAAAAATGTCGGTAAATCAACAAAAGCAGCAGAAATATACGAAAAATACAAAAACTGCATAAAAATAAAAAATGGCGGGAAAATTGAAAAATCAGAAATATGCGAAAAATACAAGAATTCGGAAAATAATCAAATGGCTAACATTTGCAAAAAATAAAAAATTTCTGAAAATCAACAAAGAAAATGTGAAATGTTTAAAACAAAAAAATGGAGGAAAATCAACAAAAACAGCAGAAATATGCGAAAAATACAAAAATTCGGAAAATATAAAAAACGGCTGAAATTTTCGAAAAATTCAAAATATCAAAAATCAATAAAAAAAAACATCAGAAATTTAGGAAAAATGCATAAATATCCGAAATCAACAAACTGTATAAATTGCAGAATATACAGAATGTCGAAAATTTAAAGAAACAGCAGAAATTTACGAACAAAAAAAATGTCGGTAAATCAACAAAAGCTGGAGAAATATACGAAAAATACAAAAACTGCATAAAAATAAAAAATGGCGGGAAAATTGAAAAATCAGAAATATGCGAAAAATACAAGAATTCGGAAAATAATCAAATGGCTAACATTTGCAAAAAATAAAAAATTTCTGAAAATCAGCAAAGAAAAGGAGAAATGTTCGAATAGCACAAAATGGCGAATAATCAACAAAAACTGCAGAAATTGCTGAAAATACGAAATGGCGAATAATTAAAAAACAGCAGAAATTTTATAACAAAAAAATGGAGGAAAATCAACAAAAACAGCAGAAATATGCGAAAAATACAAAAATTCGGAAAATATAAAAAACGGCTGAAATTTACGAAAAATTCAAAATGTCAAAAATCAATAAAAAAAAAACATCAGAAATTTAGGAAAAATGCATAAATATCCGAAATCAACAAACTGTATAAATTGCAGAATATACAGAATGTCGAAAATTTAAAGAAACAGCAGAAATTTACGAACAAAAAAAATGTCGGTAAATCAACAAAAGCTGGAGAAATATACGAAAAATACAAAAACTGCATAAAAATAAAAAATGGCGGGAAAATTGAAAAATCAGAAATATGCGAAAAATACAAGAATTCGGAAAATAATCAAATGGCTAACATTTGCAAAAAATAAAAAATTTCTGAAAATCAGCAAAGAAAAGGAGAAATGTTCGAATAGCACAAAATGGCGAATAATCAACAAAAACTGCAGAAATTGCTGAAAATACGAAATGGCGAATAATTAAAAAACAGCAGAAATTTTAGAACAAAAAAATGGAGGAAAATCAACAAAAACAGCAGAAATATACGAAAAATATGAAATGCGGTATACCGGCAAAAACTGCAGAAATTGCAGAAAACACAAATTGGCGGAAAATATAAAATAAATGCAGAAATATACGAAAATACAAAAATGGGCCAAATTAGCAAATACTGCATATAAATACAAAATAGCGTAAAATATGAAAAAAAAAATGCAGAAATGCGAAAAATACAAAAATTCGGAAAATAAAAAATCGGCTGAAATTTACAAAAAATACAAAATAGCGAAAAATCAGAAAAAAAAACATAAATTTAGGAACAATGCATAAATGCGCGAAATCAAAAAAAAATTACAGAAATTGAAGAGAATACAAAGCAGCGGAAAATTAAAAAAAGCTGAAATATACGAAAAAGACGAAATGACGGAAAGTAAAAAAAAACAGCAGAAAATTACGAAAATGCGATAAATCAACAAAAACTGCAGAAAAATACAAAATGGCTGAAAATTAGAAATAAACAGCAGAATTATGCAAAAATAAGAAAATTCGGAAAATGAAAAACGGCAGGAGTTTACGAAAAATATGAAAATTCGGAAAACCGACAAAAACTGCAGAAATTGCTGAAAATACGAAATGGCGAATAATTAAAAAACAGCAGAAATTTTAGAACAAAAAAATGGAGGAAAATCAACAAAAACAGCAGAAATATGCGAAAAATACAAAAATTCGGAAAATATAAAAAACGGCTGAAATTTTCGAAAAATTCAAAATATCAAAAATCAATAAAAAAAAACATCAGAAATTTAGGAAAAATGCATAAATATCCGAAATCAACAAACTGCATAAATTGCAGAATATACAGAATGTCGGAAATTTAAAGAAACAGCAGAAATTTACGAACAAAAAAAATGTCGGTAAATCAACAAAAGCAGGAGAAATATACGAAAAATACAAAAACTGCATAAAAATAAAAAATGGCGGGAAAATTGAAAAATCAGAAATATGCGAAAAATACAAGAATTCGGAAAATAATCAAATGGCTAACATTTGCAAAAAATAAAAAATTTCTGAAAATCAACAAAGAAAATGTGAAATGTTTAGAACAAAAAAATGGAGGAAAATCAACAAAAACAGCAGAAATATGCGAAAAATACAAAAATTCGGAAAATATAAAAAACGGCTGAAATTTTCGAAAAATTCAAAATATCAAAAATCAATAAAAAAAAACATCAGAAATTTAGGAAAAATGCATAAATATCCGAAATCAACAAACTGTATAAATTGCAGAATATACAGAATGTCGAAAATTTAAAGAAACAGCAGAAATTTACGAACAAAAAAAATGTCGGTAAATCAACAAAAGCTGGAGAAATATACGAAAAATACAAAAACTGCATAAAAATAAAAAATGGCGGGAAAATTTAAAAATCAGAAATATGCGAAAAATACAAGAATTCGGAAAATAATCAAATGGCTAACATTTGCAAAAAATAAAAAATTTCTGAAAATCAGCAAAGAAAAGGAGAAATGTTCGAATAGCACAAAATGGCGAATAATCAACAAAAACTGCAGAAATTGCTGAAAATACGAAATGGCGAATAATTAAAAAACAGCAGAAATTTTATAACAAAAAAATGGAGGAAAATCAACAAAAACAGCAGAAATATGCGAAAAATACAAAAATTCGGAAAACAAAAAATCGGCTGAAATTTACAAAAAATACAAAATAGCGAAAAATCAGAAAAAAAAACATAAATTTAGGAACAATGCATAAATGCGCGAAGTCAAAAAAAATTACAGAAATTGAAGAGAATACAAAGCAGCGGAAAATTAAAAAAAGCTGAAATATACGAAAAAGACGAAATGACGGAAAGTAAAAAAAAACAGCAGAAAATTACGAAAATGCGATAAATCAATAAAAACTGCAGAAAAATACAAAAATGCGGCGAATCACCAAAAACTGGAGGAACTGCAGAATAATATAAAATGCGAAAAATACCAAAAAAAAAAACAGCAGAAATATGCGAAAAATACGAAGATTCGGAAAATAAAAAAAATGGCGGAAATTTATGAAAAATACGAAATGTTGGAAAATCAACAAAAAAAGCTGAAATATACGAAAAAGACGAAATGGCGGAAAATTAGAAATAAACAGCAGAATTATGCAAAAATAAGAAAATTCGGAAAATGAAAAACGGCAGGAGTTTACGAAAAATATGAAAATTCGGAAAACCGACAAAAACTGCAGAAATTGCTGAAAATACGAAATGGCGAATAATTAAAAAACAGCAGAAATTTTAGAACAAAAAAATGGAGGAAAATCAACAAAAACAGCAGAAATATGCGAAAAATACAAAAATTCGGAAAATATAAAAAACGGCAGAAATTTTCGAAAAATTCAAAATATCAAAAATCAATAAAAAAAAAACATCAGAAATTTAGGAAAAATGCATAAATATCCGAAATCAACAAACTGCATAAATTGCAGAATATACAGAATGTCGGAAATTTAAAGAAACAGCAGAAATTTACGAACAAAAAAAATGTCGGTAAATCAACAAAAGCAGCAGAAATATACGAAAAATACAAAAACTGCATAAAAATAAAAAATGGCGGGAAAATTGAAAAATCAGAAATATGCGAAAAATACAAGAATTCGGAAAATAATCAAATGGCTAACATTTGCAAAAAATAAAAAATTTCTGAAAATCAACAAAGAAAATGTGAAATGTTTAGAACAAAAAAATGGAGGAAAATCAACAAAAACAGCAGAAATATGCGAAAAATACAAAAATTCGGAAAATATAAAAAACGGCTGAAATTTTCGAAAAATTCAAAATATCAAAAATCAATAAAAAAAAACATCAGAAATTTAGGAAAAATGCATAAATATCCGAAATCAACAAACTGTATAAATTGCAGAATATACAGAATGCCGAAAATTTAAAGAAACAGCAGAAATTTACGAACAAAAAAAATGTCGGTAAATCAACAAAAGCTGGAGAAATATACGAAAAATACAAAAACTGCATAAAAGTAAAAAATGGCGGGAAAATTGAAAAATCAGAAATATGCGAAAAATACAAGAATTCGGAAAATAATCAAATGGCTAACATTTGCAAAAAATAAAAAATTTCTGAAAATCAGCAAAGAAAAGGAGAAATGTTCGAATAGCACAAAATGGCGAATAATCAACAAAAACTGCAGAAATTGCTGAAAATACGAAATGGCGAATAATTAAAAAACAGCAGAAATTTTATAACAAAAAAATGGAGGAAAATCAACAAAAACAGCAGAAATATGCGAAAAATACAAAAATTCGGAAAATATAAAAATCGGCTGAAATTTTCGAAAAATTGAAAATATCAAAAATCAATAAAAAAAAAACATCAGAAATTTAGGAAAAATGCATAAATATCCGAAATCAACAAACTGTATAAATTGCAGAATATACAGAATGTCGAAAATTTAAAGAAACAGCAGAAATTTACGAACAAAAAAAATGTCGGTAAATCAACAAAAGCTGGAGAAATATACGAAAAATACAAAAACTGCATAAAAATAAAAAATGGCGGAAAATTTAAAAATCAGAAATATGCGAAAAATACAAGAATTCGGAAAATAATCAAATGGCTAACATTTGCAAAAAATAAAAAATTTCTGAAAATCAGCAAAGAAAAGGAGAAATGTTCGAATAGCACAAAATGGCGAATAATCAACAAAAACTGCAGAAATTGCTGAAAATACGAAATGGCGAATAATTAAAAAACAGCAGAAATTTTAGAACAAAAAAAATGAAGGAAAATCAACAAAAACAGCAGAAATATGCGAAAAATACAAGAATTCGGAAAATAATCAAATGGCTAACATTTGCAAAAAATAAAAAATTTCTGAAAATCAGCAAAGAAAAGGAGAAATGTTCGAATAGCACAAAATGGCGAATAATCAACAAAAACTGCAGAAATTGCTGAAAATACGAAATGGCGAATAATTAAAAAACAGCAGAAATTTTATAACAAAAAAATGGAGGAAAATCAACAAAAACAGCAGAAATATGCGAAAAATACAAAAATTCGGAAAATATAAAAATCGGCTGAAATTTTCGAAAAATTGCAAAATATCAAAAATCAATAAAAAAAAAAACATCAGAAATTTAGGAAAAATGCATAAATATCCGAAATCAACAAACTGTATAAATTGCAGAATATACAGAATGTCGAAAATTTAAAGAAACAGCAGAAATTTACGAACAAAAAAAATGTCGGTAAATCAACAAAAGCTGGAGAAATATACGAAAAATACAAAAACTGCATAAAAATAAAAAATGGCGGAAAATTTAAAAATCAGAAATATGCGAAAAATACAAGAATTCGGAAAATAATCAAATGGCTAACATTTGCAAAAAATAAAAAATTTCTGAAAATCAGCAAAGAAAAGGAGAAATGTTCGAATAGCACAAAATGGCGAATAATCAACAAAAACTGCAGAAATTGCTGAAAATACGAAATGGCGAATAATTAAAAAACAGCAGAAATTTTAGAACAAAAAAAATGAAGGAAAATCAACAAAAACAGCAGAAATATGCGAAAAATACAAGAATTCGGAAAATAATCAAATGGCTAACATTTGCAAAAAATAAAAAATTTCTGAAAATCAGCAAAGAAAAGGAGAAATGTTCGAATAGCACAAAATGGCGAATAATCAACAAAAACTGCAGAAATTGCTGAAAATACGAAATGGCGAATAATTAAAAAACAGCAGAAATTTTATAACAAAAAAATGAAGGAAAATCAACAAAAACAGCAGAAATATGCGAAAAATACAAAAATTCGGAAAATATAAAAAACGGCTGAAATTTTCGAAAAATTCAAAATATCAAAAATCAATAAAAAAAACATCAGAAATTAAGGAAAAATGCATAAATATCCGAAATCAACAAACTGTATAAATTGCAGAATATACAGAATGTCGAAAATTTAAAGAAACAGCAGAAATTTGCTAACAAAAAAATGTCGGTAAATCAACAAAAGCTGGAGAAATATACGAAAAATACAAAAACTGCATAAAAATAAAAAATGGCGGGAAAATTTAAAAATCAGAAATATGCGAAAAATACAAGAATTCGGAAAATAATCAAATGGCTAACATTTGCAAAAAATAAAAAATTTCTGAAAATCAGCAAAGAAAAGGAGAAATGTTCGAATAGCACAAAATGGCGAATAATCAACAAAAACTGCAGAAATTGCTGAAAATACGAAATGGCGAATAATTAAAAAACAGCAGAAATTTTATAACAAAAAAATGAAGGAAAATCAACAAAAACAGCAGAAATATGCGAAAAATACAAAAATTCGGAAAAATATAAAAATCGGCTGAAACTTACGAAAAATTCAAAATGTCAAAAATCAATAAAAAAAACATCAGAAATTTAGGAAAAATGCATAAATATCCGAAATCAACAAACTGCATAAATTGCAGAATATACAGAATGTCGGAAATTTAAAGAAACAGCAGAAATTTACGAACAAAAAAAATGTCGTTAAATCAACAAAAGCAGCAGAAATATACGAAAAATACAAAAACTGAATAAAAATAAAAAATGTCGGGAAAATTGAAAAATCAGAAATATGCGAAAAATACAAGAATTCGGAAAATAATCAAATGGCTAACATTTGCAAAAAATAAAAAATTTCTGAAAATCAACAAAGAAAAGGAGAAATGTTCGAATAGCACAAAATGGCGAAAAATCAACAAAAACTGCAGAAATTGCTGAAAATACGAAATGGCGAATAATTAAAAAACAGCAGAAATTTTATAACAAAAAAATGGAGGAAAATCAACAAAAACAGCAGAAATATACGAAAAATATGAAATGCGGTATACCGGCAAAAACTGCAGAAATTGCAGAAAACACAAATTGGCGGAAAATATAAAATAAATGCAGAAATATACGAAAATACAAAAATGGGCCAAATTAGCAAATACTGCATATAAATACAAAATAGCGTAAAATATGAAAAAAAAATGCAGAAATGCGAAAAATACAAAAATTCGGAAAATAAAAAATCGGCTGAAATTTACAAAAAATACAAAATAGCGAAAAATCAGAAAAAAAAACATAAATTTAGGAACAATGCATAAATGCGCGAAATCAAAAAAAAAATTACAGAAATTGAAGAGAATACAAAGTAGCGGAAAATTAAAAAAAGCTGAAATATACGAAAAAGACGAAATGACGGAAAGTAAAAAAAACAGCAGAAAATTACGAAAAATGCGATAAATCAACAAAAACTGCAGAAAAATACAAAATGGCTGAAAATTAGAAATAAACAGCAGAATTATGCAAAAATAAGAAAATTCGGAAAATGAAAAACGGCAGGAGTTTACGAAAAATATGAAAATTCGGAAAACCGACAAAAACTGCAGAAATTGCTGAAAATACGAAATGGCGAATAATTAAAAAACAGCAGAAATTTTAGAACAAAAAAATGTAGGAAAATCAACAAAAACAGCAGAAATATGCGAAAAATACAAAAATTCGGAAAATATAAAAAACGGCTGAAATTTTCGAAAAATTCAAAATATCAAAAATCAATAAAAAAAACATCAGAAATTTAGGAAAAATGCATAAATATCCGAAATCAACAAACTGTATAAATTGCAGAATATACAGAATGTCGTAAATTTAAAGAAACAGCAGAAATTTACGAACAAAAAAAATGTCGGTAAATCAACAAAAGCTGGAGAAATATACGAAAAATACAAAAACTGCATAAAAATAAAAAATGGCGGGAAAATTGAAAAATCAGAAATATGCGAAAAATACAAGAATTCGGAAAATAATCAAATGGCTAACATTTGCAAAAAATAAAAAATTTCTGAAAATCAGCAAAGAAAAGGAGAAATGTTCGAATAGCACAAAATGGCGAATAATCAACAAAAACAGCAGAAATATGCGAAAAATACAAAAATTCGGAAAATATAAAAAACGGCTGAAATTTACGAAAAATTCAAAATGTCAAAAATCAATAAAAAAAAAAACATCAGAAATTTAGGAAAAATGCATAAATATCCGAAATCAACAAACTGCATAAATTGCAGAATATACAGAATGTCGGAAATTTAAAGAAACAGCAGAAATTTACGAACAAAAAAAATGTCGGTAAATCAACAAAAGCTGGAGAAATATACGAAAAATACAAAACCTGCATAAAAATAAAAAATGGCGGGAAAATTGAAAAATCAGAAATATGCGAAAAATACAAGAATTCGGAAAATAATCAAATGGCTAACATTTGCAAAAAATAAAAAATTTCTGAAAATCAGCAAAGAAAAGGAGAAATGTTCGAATAGCACAAAATGGCGAATAATCAACAAAAACTGCAGAAATTGCTGAAAATACGAAATGGCGAATAATTAAAAAACAGCAGAAATTTTATAACAAAAAAATGGAGGAAAATCAACAAAAACAGCAGAAATAAGCGAAAAATACAAAAATTCGGAAAATAAAAAATCGGCTGAAATTTACAAAAAATACAAAATAGCGAAAAATCAACAAAAAAAAACAGAAATTTAGGAACAATGCATAAATGCGCGAAATCAAAAAAATTACAGAAATTGAAGAGAATACAAAGTAGCGGAAAATTAAATAAACAGCAGAAATTTGCAAAAAAAAAATGGCAGAAAATCAACAAAAACAGTGAAAATATACGAAATATGCAAAAATGCGTAAAACCGACAAAAGCTGCAGAAATTGCAGAAAATTAGAAAAAATGGCGAAAAATAAAAAATAAATGCAGAAGTATGCAAAAAAATAAGAAAATTCGGAAATAAAATTAACGGCTGAAATTTACGAAAAATTAAAATTGGCGGAAAATCAACAAAAATCAGTAGAAATGTTCGAAAAATACAAAAATGCGGTAAATCAACAGAAACTGCAGAAAAATACAAAAATGCGCCGAATCACCAAAAACTGGAGGAACTGCAGAATAATATAAAATGCGAAAAATACCAAAAAAAAAAACAGCAGAAATATGCGAAAAATACGAAGATTCGGAAAATAAAAAAAATGGCGGGAATTTATGAAAAATACGAAATGTTGGAAAATCAACAAAAAAAAGCTGAAATATACGAAAAAGACGAAATGGCGGAAAATTAGAAATAAAACAGCAGAATATATGCAAAAATAAGAAAATTCGGAAAATGAAAAACGGCAGGAGTTTACGAAAAATATGAAAATTCGGAAAACCGACAAAAACTGCAGAAATTGCTGAAAATACGAAATGGCGAATAATTAAAAAACAGCAGAAATTTTAGAACAAAAAAATTGAGGAAAATCAACAAAAACAGCAGAAATATGCGAAAAATACAAAAATTCGGAAAATATAAAAAACGGCAGAAATTTTCGAAAAATTCAAAATATCAAAAATCAATAAAAAAAACATCAGAAATTTAGGAAAAATGCATAAATATCCGAAATCAACAAACTGCATAAATTGCAGAATATACAGAATGTCGGAAATTTAAAGAAACAGCAGAAATTTACGAACAAAAAAAATGTCGGTAAATCAACAAAAGCTGGAGAAATATACGAAAAATACAAAAACTGCATAAAAATAAAAAATGGCGGGAAAATTGAAAAATCAGAAATATGCGAAAAATACAAGAATTCGGAAAATAATCAAATGGCTAACATTTGCAAAAAATAAAAAATTTCTGAAAATCAGCAAAGAAAAGGAGAAATGTTCGAATAGCACAAAATGGCGAATAATCAACAAAAACTGCAGAAATTGCTGAAAATACGAAATGGCGAATAATTAAAAAACAGCAGAAATTTTAGAACAAAAAAATGGAGGAAAATCAACAAAAACAGCAGAAATGTACGAAAAATATGAAATGCGGTATACCGGCAAAAACTGCAGAAATTGCAGAAAACACAAACTGGCGGAAAATATAAAATAAATGCAGAAATATACGAAATACAAAAATGGGCCAAATTAGCAAATACTGCATATAAATAAAGAATAGCGTAAATATGAAAAAATGCAGAAATGCGAAAATACAAAAATTCGGAAAATAAAAATCGGCTGAAATTTGCAAAGTACAAAATGCGAAAAATCAGAAAAAAATACGTAAATTTAGGAATAATGCATAAATGCGCGATGTCAAAAAAAATTACAGAAATTAAGAGAATACAAAGCAGCGGAAAATTAAAAAAAGCTGAAATATACGAAAAAGACGAAATGACGGAAAGCAAAAAAAAACAGCAGAAAATTACGAAAATGCGATAAACCAACAAAAACTGCAGAAAAATAAAAAATGGCGGAAAATTAGAAATAAACAGCAGAATTATGCAAAAATAAGAAAATTCGGAAAATGAAAAACGGCAGGAGTTTACGAGAAATATGAAAATTCGGAAAACCGACAAAAACTGCAGAAATTGCTGAAAATACGAAATGGCGAATAATTAAAGAACAGCAGAAATGTTAGAACAAAAAATGGCGGAAAATCAACAAAAACAGCAGAAATATGCGAAAAATACAAAAATTCGGAAAATATAAAAAACGGCAGAAATTTTCGAAAAATTCAAAATATCAAAAATCAATAAAAAAAAACATCAGAAATTTAGGAAAAATGCATAAATATCCGAAATCAACAAACTGCATAAATTGCAGAATATACAGAATGTCGAAAATTTAAAGAAACAGCAGAAATTTACGAACAAAAAAAATGTCGGTAAATCAACAAAAGCTGGAGAAATATACGAAAAATACAAAAACTGCATAAAAATAAAAAATGGCGGAAAATTTAAAAATCAGAAATATGCGAAAAATACAAGAATTCGGAAAATAATCAAATGGCTAACATTTGCAAAAAATAAAAAATTTCTGAAAATCAGCAAAGAAAAGGAGAAATGTTCGAATAGCACAAAATGGCGAATAATCAACAAAAACTGCAGAAATTGCTGAAAATACGAAATGGCGAATAATTAAAAAACAGCAGAAATTTTAGAACAAAAAAATGGAGGAAAATCAACAAAAACAGCAGAAATGTACGAAAAATATGAAATGCGGTATACCGGCAAAAACTGCAGAAATTGCAGAAAACACAAATTGGCGGAAAATATAAAATAAATGCAGAAATATACGAAAATACAAAAATGGGCCAAATTAGCAAATACTGCATATAAATACAAAATAGCGTAAAATATGGAAAAAAAATGCAGAAATGCGAAAAATACAAAAATTCGGAAAATAAAAAATCGGCTGAAATTTACAAAAAATACAAAATAGCGAAAAAATCAGAAAAAAACATAAATTTAGGAACAATGCATAAATGCGCGAAGTCAAAAAAAAATTACAGAAATTGAAGAGAATACAAAGCAGCGGAAAATTAAAAAAAGCTGAAATATACGAAAAAGACGAAATGACGGAAAGTAAAAAAAAACAGCAGAAAATTACGAAAATGCGATAAATCAACAAAAACTGCAGAAAAATACAAAATGGCTGAAAATTAGAAATAAACAGCAGAATTATGCAAAAATAAGAAAATTCGGAAAATGAAAAACGGCAGGAGTTTACGAAAAATATGAAAATTCGGAAAACCGACAAAAACTGCAGAAATTGCTGAAAATACGAAATGGCGAATAATTAAAAAACAGCAGAAATTTTAGAACAAAAAAATGGAGGAAAATCAACAAAAACAGCAGAAATATGCGAAAAATACAAAAATTCGGAAAATATAAAAAACGGCTGAAATTTTCGAAAAATTCAAAATATCAAAAATCAATAAAAAAAAACATCAGAAATTTAGGAAAAATGCATAAATATCCGAAATCAACAAACTGTATAAATTGCAGAATATACAGAATGTCGAAAATTTAAAGAAACAGCAGAAATTTGCGAACAAAAAAATGTCGGTAAATCAACAAAAGCTGGAGAAATATACGAAAAATACAAAAACTGCATAAAAATAAAAAATGGCGGTAAAATTTAAAAATCAGAAATATGCGAAAAATACAAGAATTCGGAAAATAATCAAATGGCTAACATTTGCAAAAAATAAAAAATTTCTGAAAATCAGCAAAGAAAAGGAGAAATGTTCGAATAGCACAAAATGGCGAATAATCAACAAAAACTGCAGAAATTGCTGAAAATACGAAATGGCGAATAATTAAAAAACAGCAGAAATTTTATAACAAAAAAATGAAGGAAAATCAACAAAAACAGCAGAAATATGCGAAAAATACAAAAATTCGGAAAATATAAAAAATCGGCTGAAACTTACGAAAAATTCAAAATGTCAAAAATCAATAAAAAAAAAACATCAGAAATTTAGGAAAAATGCATAAATATCCGAAATCAACAAACTGCATAAATTGCAGAATATACAGAATGTCGGAAATTTAAAGAAACAGCAGAAATTTACGAACAAAAAAAATGTCGGTAAATCAACAAAAGCAGCAGAAATATACGAAAAATACAAAAACTGAATAAAAATAAAAAATGGCGGGAAAATTGAAAAATCAGAAATATGCGAAAAATACAAGAATTCGGAAAATAATCAAATGGCTAACATTTGCAAAAAATAAAAAATTTCTGAAAATCAACAAAGAAAAGGAGAAATGTTCGAATAGCACAAAATGGCGAAAAATCAACAAAAACTGCAGAAATTGCTGAAAATACGAAATGGCGAATAATTAAAAAACAGCAGAAATTTTATAACAAAAAAATGGAGGAAAATCAACAAAAACAGCAGAAATATACGAAAAATATGAAATGCGGTATACCGGCAAAAACTGCAGAAATTGCAGAAAACACAAATTGGCGGAAAATATAAAATAAATGCAGAAATATACGAAAATACAAAAATGGGCCAAATTAGCAAATACTGCATATAAATACAAAATAGCGTAAAATATGAAAAAAAAAATGCAGAAATGCGAAAAATACAAAAATTCGGAAAATAAAAAATCGGCTGAAATTTACAAAAAATACAAAATAGCGAAAAATCAGAAAAAAAATATAAATTTAGGAACAATGCATAAATGCGCGAAATCAAAAAAAAAATTACAGAAATTGGAGAATACAAAGTAGCGGAAAATTAAAAAAAAGCTGAAATATACGAAAAAGACGAAATGACGGAAAGTAAAAAAAAACAGCAGAAAATTACGAAAATTCGATAAATCAACAAAAACTGCAGAAAAATACAAAATGGCTGAAAATTAGAAATAAACAGCAGAATTATGCAAAAATAAGAAAATTCGGAAAATGAAAAACGGCAGGAGTTTACGAAAAATATGAAAATTCGGAAAACCGACAAAAACTGCAGAAATTGCTGAAAATACGAAATGGCGAATAATTAAAAAACAGCAGAAATTTTAGAACAAAAAAATTGAGGAAAATCCACAAAAACAGCAGAAATATGCGAAAAATACAAAAATTCGGAAAATATAAAAAACGGCTGAAATTTTCGAAAAATTCAAAATATCAAAAATCAATAAAAAAAACATCAGAAATTTAGGAAAAATGCATAAATATCCGAAATCAACAAACTGTATAAATTGCAGAATATACAGAATGTCGTAAATTTAAAGAAACAGCAGAAATTTACGAACAAAAAAAATGTCGGTAAATCAACAAAAGCTGGAGAAATATACGAAAAATACAAAAACTGCATAAAAATAAAAAATGGCGGAAAATTGAAAAATCAGAAATATGCGAAAAATACAAGAATTCGGAAAATAATCAAATGGCTAACATTTGCAAAAAATAAAAAATTTCTGAAAATCAACAAAGAAAAGGAGAAATGTTCGAATAGCACAAAATGGCGAATAATCAACAAAAACAGCAGAAATATGTGAAAAATACAAAAATTCGGAAAAATATAAAAAACGGCTGAAATTTACGAAAAATTCAAAATGTCAAAAATCAATAAAAAAAAAACATCAGAAATTTAGGAAAAATGCATAAATATCCGAAATCAACAAACTGCATAAATTGCAGAATATACAGAATGTCGGAAATTTAAAGAAACAGCAGAAATTTACGAACAAAAAAAATGTCGGTAAATCAACAAAAGCAGCAGAAATATACGAAAAATACAAAACCTGCATAAAAATAAAAAATGGCGGGAAAATTGAAAAATCAGAAATATGCGAAAAATACAAGAATTCGGAAAATAATCAAATGGCTAACATTTGCAAAAAATAAAAAATTTCTGAAAATCAGCAAAGAAAAGGAGAAATGTTCGAATAGCACAAAATGGCGAATAATCAACAAAAACTGCAGAAATTGCTGAAAATACGAAATGGCGAATAATTAAAAAACAGCAGAAATTTTAGAACAAAAAAATGGAGGAAAATCAACAAAAACAGCAGAAATAAGCGAAAAATACAAAAATTCGGAAAATAAAAAATCGGCTGAAATTTACAAAAAATACAAAATAGCGAAAAATCAACAAAAAAAAACAGAAATTTAGGAACAATGCATAAATGCGCGAAATCAAAAAAATTACAGAAATTGCAGAGAATACAAAGTAGCGGAAAATTAAATAAACAGCAGAAATTTGCAAAAAAAAAATGGCAGAAAATCAACAAAAACAGTGAAAATATACGAAATATGCAAAAATGCGTAAAACCGACAAAAGCTGCAGAAATTGCAGAAAATTAGAAAAAATGGCGAAAAATAAAAAATAAATGCAGAAGTATGCAAAAAATAAGAAAATTCGGAAATAAAATTAACGGCTGAAATTTACGAAAAATTAAAATTGGCGGAAAATCAACAAAAATCAGTAGAAATGTTTGAAAAATGCAAAAATGCGGTAAATCAACAGAAACTGCAGAAAAATACAAAAATGCGCCGAATCACCAAAAACTGGAGGAACTGCAGAATAATATAAAATGCGAAAAATACCAAAAAAAAAAACAGCAGAAATATGCGAAAAATACGAAGATTCGGAAAATAAAAAAAATGGCGGGAATTTATGAAAAATACGAAATGTTGGAAAATCAACAAAAAAAGCTGAAATATACGAAAAAGACGAAATGGCGGAAAATTAGAAATAAACAGCAGAATTATGCAAAAATAAGAAAATTCGGAAAATGAAAAACGGCAGGAGTTTACGAAAAATATGAAAATTCGGAAAACCGACAAAAACTGCAGAAATTGCTGAAAATACGAAATGGCGAATAATTAAAAAACAGCAGAAATTTTAGAACAAAAAAATGGAGGAAAATCAACAAAAACAGCAGAAATGTTCGAAAAATATGAAATGCGGTATACCGGCAAAAACTGCAGAAATTGCAGAAAACACAAATTGGCGGAAAATATAAAATAAATGCAGAAATATACGAAAATACAAAAATGGGCCAAATTAGCAAATACTGCATATAAATACAAAATAGCGTAAAATATGAAAAAAAAAATGCAGAAATGCGAAAAATACAAAAATTCGGAAAATAAAAAATCGGCTGAAATTTACAAAAAATACAAAATAGCGAAAAATCAGAAAAAAAACATAAATTTAGGAACAATGCATAAATGCGCGAAATCAAAAAAAAATTTCAGAAATTGAAGAGAATACAAAAGTAGCGGAAAATTAAATAAACAGCAGAAATTTGCAAAAAAAAAATGGCAGAAAATCAACAAAAACAGTGAAAATATACGAAATATGCAAAAATGCGTAAAGCCGACAAAAGCTGCAGAAATTGAAGAAAATTAGAAAAAATGGCGAAAAATAAAAAATAAATGCAGAAGTATGCAAAAAATAAGAAAATTCGGAAATAAAATTAACGGCTTAAATTTACGAAAAATTAAAATTGGCGGAAAATCAACAAAAATCAGCAGAAATGTTCGAAAAATACAAAAATTCGGTAAATCAACAGAAACTGCAGAAAAATACAAAAATGCGGCGAATCACCAAAAACTGGAGGAACTGCAGAATAATATAAAATGCGAAAAATACCAAAAAAAAAAACAGCAGAAATATGCGAAAAATACGAAGATTCGGAAAATAAAAAAAATGGCGGGAATTTATGAAAAATTCGAAATGTTGGAAAATCAACAAAAAAAGCTGAAATATACGAAAAAGACGAAATGGCGGAAAATTAGAAATAAACAGCAGAATTATGCAAAAATAAGAAAATTCGGAAAATGAAAAACGGCAGGAGTTTACGAAAAATATGCGAAAAATACAAAAATTCGGAAAATATAAAAACCGGCAGAAATTTTCGAAAAATTCAAAATATAAAATATCAATAAAAAACATCAGAAATTTAGGAAAAATGCATAAATATCCGAAATCAACAAACTGCATAAATTGCAGAATATACAGAATGTCGGAAATTTAAAGAAACAGCAGAAATTTACGAACAAAAAAAATGTCGGTAAATCAACAAAAGCAGCAGAAATATACGAAAAATACAAAAACTGCATAAAAATAAAAAATGGCGGGAAAATTGAAAAATCAGAAATATGCGAAAAATACAAGAATTCGGAAAATAATCAAATGGCTAACATTTGCAAAAAATAAAAAATTTCTGAAAATCAACAAAGAAAATGTGAAATGTTTAGAACAAAAAAATGGAGGAAAATCAACAAAAACAGCAGAAATATGCGAAAAATACAAAAATTCGGAAAATATAAAAAACGGCTGAAATTTTCGAAAAATTCAAAATATCAAAAATTAATAAAAAAAAAACATCAGAAATTTAGGAAAAATGCATAAATATCCGATATCAACAAACTGTATAAATTGCAGAATATACAGAATGTCGAAAATTTAAAGAAACAGCAGAAATTTACGAACAAAAAAAATGTCGGTAAATCAACAAAAGCTGGAGAAATATACGAAAAATACAAAAACTGCATAAAAATAAAAAATGGCGGGAAAATTGAAAAATCAGAAATATGCGAAAAATACAAGAATTCGGAAAATAATCAAATGGCTAACATTTGCAAAAAATAAAAAATTTCTGAAAATCAGCAAAGAAAAGGAGAAATGTTCGAATAACACAAAATGGCGAATAATCAACAAAAACTGCAGAAATTGCTGAAAATATGAAATGGCGAATAATTAAAAAACAGCAGAAATTTTAGAACAAAAAAATGGAGGAAAATCAACAAAAACAGCAGAAATATGCGAAAAATACAAAAATTCGGAAAATATAAAAAACGGCAGAAATTTTCGAAAAATTCAAAATATCAAAAATCAATAAAAAAAAACATCAGAAATTTAGGAAAAATGCATAAATATCCGAAATCAACAAACTGTATAAATTGCAGAATATACAGAATGTCGAAAATTTAAAGAAACAGCAGAAATTTGCTAACAAAAAAAATGTCGGTAAATCAACAAAAGCTGGAGAAATATACGAAAAATACAAAAACTGCATAAAAATAAAAAATGGCGGGAAAATTGAAAAATCAGAAATATGCGAAAAATACAAGAATTCGGAAAATAATCAAATGGCTAACATTTGCAAAAAATAAAAAAATTCTGAAAATCAGCAAAGAAAAGGAGAATTGTTCGAATAGCACAAAATGGCGAATAATCAACAAAAACTGCAGAAATTGCTGAAAATACGAAATGGCGAATAATTAAAAAACAGCAGAAATTTTAGAACAAAAAAATGGAGGAAAATCAACAAAAACAGCAGAAATATGCGAAAAATACAAAAATTCGGAATATATAAAAAACGGCTGAAATTTTCGAAAAATTCAAAATATCAAAAATCAATAAAAAAAACATCAGAAATTTAGGAAAAATGCATAAATATCCGAAATCAACAAACTGTATAAATTGCAGAATATACAGAATGTCGAAAATTTAAAGAAACAGCAGAAATTTACGAACAAAAAAAATGTCGGTAAATCAACAAAAGCTGGAGAAATATACGAAAAATACAAAAACTGCATAAAAATAAAAAATGGCGGGAAAATTGAAAAATCAGAAATATGCGAAAAATACAAGAATTCGGAAAATAATCAAATCAGTACAAATCAGCAAAGAAATGGAGAAATGTTCGAATATCACAAAATGGCGAATAATCAACAAAAACTGCAGAAATTGCTGAAAAAAACAGCAGAAATTTTATAACAAAAAAATGGAGGAAAATCAACAAAAACAGCAGAAATATGCGAAAAATACAAAAATTCGGAAAATATAAAAAACGGCAGAATTTTTCGAAAAATTCAAAATATCAAAAATCAATAAAAAAAAAACATCAGAAATTTAGGAAAAATGCATAAATATCCGAAATCAACAAACTGCAGCAACTGCAGAATAATACATAACGGTGTAACGAAACTTTCTTCTTCTTTCAGCCGGGCTTAACCTCAGCCAAGCTGTTGGTCCGTGTGTGCGAAGCGGACAATTAACCCAGCGTTTTATATATGTTAGTAGACTTGCTGTCCCTCGCCGGTGTTCTCGAGGTTTAACAGCCGTCCACCGAAGCCCCTGTTCGGTTTCGACGAGCGATCTTGTTCGCAACGAGTTGGCTTCAGGCACTCCGCTCAATATCTAGGCGAGTTCAAGGCTCCCACCAGTGTGACAGCTGCAAACGTAAGGCTCTCCGGCTACCGCCAGGATTTCGCACGTACTCGCGTTGTCCGAGCACAGTGTTTGCCGCACTCACGTCGCTGAGCTCTTGCGGATTTCGCTCGGCACTCCGCTCACCGGCTAAGCGAGTTTAAGGCTCCCCACCTGTGTGACACCTGCAAACGTACGACCTTCCGGCTACGGCCAGGATTTCGCACGTACTCGCGTTGTCAGAGCACAGAGTTTGCAGCACTCACGTCGCTAGGCTCTTGCGAGTTTCGCGGTTGCCACAACTCAAGCGTGGCAGATTCACTCTTCTTACCCGACTTCAGAACCGCAATGTCCCGCGTTATCCCTCGATGTTCCCTCGATGTTCCCTCGGCGTCGAGTCCCTCGTTGTTCCCTCGGCGTCGTCTCTGGGTTTTTTATTCATTATGTTTTGCGCGTGCTTTTCTTCTTAAACTTTCCACTGGTTGACCGACTGCGTTTTTACTTGTTGACCGACTGACCGCGTTTTGTGCTGCGACGCCCTTCTTGCTTGTCGTCCCTCGCAGCCTTTTGTCGCGACTGTATTAAAGATCACGCGATCGGCGTGGTGGTGTGATCTTTTGTAATTTTCCAGTCTGTTCTGCTGGCGTCAGCCAATGTCTGTCGTTAGTGTGAGTATGGATGGCGATATTGCGCTCGCCAAAACTCCTCACACTATAACCTGTCCTGTATGACGCGTGCGCCAGACACGCTACATTGCTGACCACCTGCAGTTGAAAGAGAGAGGGCGAAAAAGAGAGAATTCGCCGGAACTGCAATCAGGTCCGGATTTCGGTCTGATATGAGTAGTAGGGAACTGGGCATTCTATGACAGGAAGTCGTAAATCTTTTTTTGACAGCTCTTGAATTTTAATTAGCTAATTATATCACTTGATTTATTGCTTTTTGGGTGGGGGATGACAGGTGTGTGACCTTTTTTAGAAAAATGTGTGATTTTGGGTCACGTGCGTGACATTATGATCGAAGGGTCATGATTTATGGATGACCTTTTTTTATTGGGGTGTTGGAGTGGGGGGGAGGATCACTAGCGCACTTGTGTGCGTACGTGATTGAGATTTTTAAAGGAGGAGATTGTGAGCAAGGCGTGTAACCTGTATGCTATAATATGGTGGAGGATCACTAGCGCACTTGTGTGTGCGTACGTGATTGAGATTTTTAAAGGAGGAGATTGTGAGCAAGGCGTGTAACCTATAACCTGTATGCTAGAATATGGTGGAGGATCACTAGCGCACTTGTGTGTGCGTACGTGATTGAAATTTTTAAGGAGGAGATTGTGAGCAAGGCGTGTAACCTATAACCTGTATGCTAGAATATGGTGCAGGATCACTAGCGCACTTGTGTGTGCGTACGTGATTGAAATTTTTAAGGAGGAGATTGTGAGCAAGGTATGTAACCTATAACCTGTATGCTAGAATATGGTGGATGATCGGTTACCAGCTACCGCACTTGTGTGTCGCGGTACGTGACTGAGATCTTTTTAAGGAGGAGATGCTAGAATATAGTGGAAGATCGGTTACCGCACAAGTGTGCAGGTACATGTTTTTGATTTTTCAAGGGTGGG